>SJYX01007982.1:103511-155523 GCA_006410675.1 Oreotragus oreotragus | reverse complement strand
AGTAGATAGAAACTCCTACTTTAGACATAGCCATAAGATTGTCTGAAATAATGAAAGTAGTCTCCTTCCCAAAACTTCAAAAAAATGTATGTGTACATTTCTGATTTTATAAGTATAGTTATATTATTAAACCCACGATTTAAAAAATATTTCAAAATCTTGAATCAACCAACTAGAGATTAACAAGGAGATGACAGGACAATGGTGTCCACTAAAGATTTTTTAAAATCTTTCACTCACTGAATTTTTAAAGCCTCATCATTGATAAGTAGGTCTGAAAATGCAAAGTGCTAGGACTTTAAATATGAACCATACAGACAATAAAATCCATTTAAACTCATAGGAAAATTGTGAATTCACAAAGGTGTAGAGAAGATACACATATGCAAAATAAGATATGGAACATAGGCTATGGTAAATGTATGAACTTAAGTCACTTGAAAACTAGGCGAGAGGGACTAATTCTTGCCTGGAGGGTAGATTTTAGGCTCTCTGAAGGATATGGAGCCCCATTGATCTTTTAGAGAAGCAAGAGTGGTCTAGAGAAAAAGAAATAGAATTTGTTTCTCAACATTAGCCCTAGATTGGCTCCTTAGGAAGATCAATACCACTGTGTCATACCTCTAGGTTCCCAAAGTGCTATACAATTAAACGGAAGACATCCATCACCCTGTAGAGCTATGTAAGCCTATGAATCATATGGACTCTCTCACCACAGGAATAAGACTTATTTCCTTTACAACCCCAATATCTGGTAGATATGTAATAAAACTTTGTTTTTTTCATACAAAGGAGTGGAAGGAGGAGGAAGACAAGCTTAGAGCCTGTGCAAGTGTGAAAGAGAAAGTGTGTCTTTAAGAGCTAAGTCTATACAGGATAGACAAAAACGGAATTTGGGAGAGTAGACAGTGTGCGTTAGGTTGGAGCTTGCCTTCATCTGTTCCAGAAGCTAAGCAAGAGAACAGTAAGCAAGTATATGAGGAACCATGCAAGTGTCATATGTTTGGGGGAAGAATAATCGGGGAAATACTTTTTCCTCTCTCTCTCTCTTTTTTTTTTTTGTATATAGCTAGAAGTATCCAAAAAAAGTCTTCAGTATGGCAATCATACATCTTTGAAAGGAATGAAAGGGAAATTCAATAAAGAGATTCCTAAAAGTAGTGACTGAAGTAATTATCCTCAACTAGACTACTCAATAGGTTCAAATAAGGTCATCTAGTTAAGTAAGAGAAGAATAAGGATTTCTGATCTTTGACGAATGCGGAGGAAAACCTAGAATTTTGGCCTAGAAAGTAAATCACAGATTGTGGAAACAGAATACAACTATACTTATCATGAGAGTCCATGTCTGAATCTTATTTTATGAAATTTTCTCTTAATTTAAAATGTGCAAATGCAGAGACATAAAATTCCATTAATATTTACCTATTTACTTAAATGAGGAGGCATCTTATATGGGAATGCAGGAATTTGGTCAGCACCTTGGATCTCCTTACTACCAATGCTTGGAGTTAGTCTGGTCATAAATTTAATATACTTGGTAGAAGATACTTTAAACTACATTTAGAGATTGGATATTCTAGACCCAAAATAATAAATGTCTAGGAAAAAGTTTTCAAAGATGCGTCATTCATTTCTACTAAGAGTACAAAATCAGCAACTTTGCCGATTCCTCAAGGAGCTAATTAAGAGAAATTGTACTTGATTGATATTAGCTATTCAAATAGGATTAAAAAAAGGAAAAAGGCATCCTATAAAACAATTTCATAGTACAATTACTGGCATTTGTTGTCAAATTTATCCTATGAAAGTACTACTGTCCCTAGAAAGAATTTATGGTCATTCTTTCTTGGATTCATAGCCCAATGCTCTGGTCTTACAAATGACTCATGTTAGCTGTTTGGTCTTGAAACTTAATTTCTTTGATCTTCAGTTCATTTCAGTCGCTCACTCGTGTCCAACTCTGCGACATTATCCTATGAAAGTACTACTGTCCCTAGAAAGAATTTATGGTCATTCTTTCTTGGATTCATAGCCCAATGCTCTGGTCTTACAAATGACTCATGTTAGCTGTTTGGTCTTGAAACTTAATTTCTTTGATCTTCAGTTCATTTCAGTCGCTCACTCGTGTCCAACTCTGCGACACCATGAATCGCAGCACGCCAGGCTTCCCTGTCCATCACCAACTCCTGGAGTTCACTCAAACTCACGTCCATCAAGTCGGTGATGTCATCCAGCCATCTCATCCTCTGTCGTCCCCTTCTCCTCCTGCCCTCAATCCCTCCCAGCATCAGAATCTTTTCCAATGAGTCAACTCTTCTCATGAGGTGGCCAAAGTACTGGAGTTTCAACTACAGCATCATCCCTTCCAAAGAAATCCCAGGGCTGATCTACTTCAGAATTGACTGGTTGGATCTCCTTGCAGTATCTTAGACAGCATATTAACAAGCAGAGACATTACTTTGCCAACAAAGGTCTGTCTAGTCAAAGCTGTGGTTTTTTCAGTAGTCATGTATGGATGTGAGAGTTGGACTATAAAGAAAGCTGAATGCTGAAGAATTGATGCTTTTGAACTGTGGTGTTGGAGAAGACTCTTGAGAGTTCCTTAAACTGCAAGGAGATCCAACCAGCCCATCCTAAAGGAGATCAGTCCTGAATACTCATCGGAAGGACTGATGCTGAAGCTGAAACTCCAATACTTTGGTCACCTGATGTGAAGAACTGACTCATTTGAAAAACCCGGATTCTGGGAAAGACTGAAGGAGAAGGGGATGACAGAGGATGGGATGGTTGGATGGCATCACCAACTCAATGGACATGAGCTTGAGTAATCTCCAGGAGTTGGTGATGGATGGGGAAGCCTGGCATCCATGGGGTCACAAAGAGTCAGACACGACTGAGCGATTGAAGTGAACTGAACTTGATCCTTGGATTGAAGGCTATAGGATTTAGAATAGGTATCTTCTAGGATTTGGGGAAGATTAAATGCAATGCTATATTTAAAAATGAATATCAGAACACCAACATTAGTTCTTCCTCACTCCCTTTACTAACTTTTGAGCCTCTTGAGCTAGAAAATTGGATAAACCAAAAATCTATTTTTCAATGTATCATGCCACAAAGATTATCTGGTAGTAGTTCTGTAAGTTATATTCTGCTTATTTAAAACTAACTTTTACTCTTTGATGGAAAAGATAAGTGTAGTACAAAAATACTGTAATCTGACACTTCTGTTCGAGGCTTTAAATGGTGAAGAGAAACCAGAAACTTGTGTAAAATTACTACCTTCCTTTTACACTGCTGACAACCAATTGCCAAACCTCAGTGAAGCTTCCTTCATCTTAATCGGGAGCAGTGAGAATACTTCTCACCCAAGCATTAGCATTACTATTCCTGATCTTGATGATTCATCTTATTTTAGTGTTAGAGATTTTATTTGACTGCAATAAGCATCAGCCAATACTCAACCTACATAATGGAACTTTTATTGCAGGGCTCAAATGGAATTTACAAGTTCTAACTAAGCAATAAAGAACAAGCTGGTTTCTATGTTAAGAAGGCAGATTTAACACATACTTACTTCTCTTGTGCCAGAAACGCTACTAAATTACAGCACATGCATTTTAAAAAATATAAAAACCAACAAAAAGAGAGAGTAAGGAGAAAATGGCAATGGATAAAGCACATGGAAAACTCATAACTGACTCAAAGGCCCTAGACAGTCTAATTCTAAACTATACGTGGGAGTGAATAAGAACCAACACAATTTACACTGAGAAGATGTGCTACCCGGAAACATCATTTGCAGTTAAAATAAGAATCACTGGATATTAAATCACTAGATTCTACCACCTACTCTTGGTTAGGTGCAGTTACTTTATAGAAAATGGAGATTAACTAATCATCTCAGAATGCAGAGATACCCAACTTGTTCCTCTCACTAGACTTTCCAGAAAGCTGGCAGCCAGATCACACATGCTTAGAAAGAGATCTGAAGAGTCTTCTCTGGGGAATTCTCAGAGAGTTAAGAGAGAATATTTCCTCCATGAAATATAAATATGATTATATTAAAAGATGAAGAATATGAAGAAGAAAATGGGTCATTATTCAGAGAACAAATAGGTCCTTGAAACTTGATAGAATGGAGTTTAATAGAAGGGTTAGAAGATGAAGTTGAAGAAATCTTTACAGAAGAAGAGCAGATAAAAGGAGGCATAAGAAAAGGTAAGGAAAACAAGACTGGCGCAGTGGTCCAACTTTCCAATGACGGGAGTTCCAAAAATCAGAAATAGAAGTAATTATCAGAAACAAACAAAAAATCAAGACTATTTCTTAGAACTGAAGAACATCAGTTTCCAACTTGAACTGCCCAACAACCACAATAACTATAGGACAACAGGAAGACATTTTACTTGGAAATTTAAGAACACTGGGAACACAGAGAGGGGTCTACAAAGTTCCAAAGAGGAAAAATTAGACGGCAAAGAAAATGGGGATTAGACAGTTTTAAACTTCTCAAAGGCAATTGCACAGTCACAGAAGCAAGGAAGCAATGGGTTCAGAATTCTATGACTTTTACACATAATTCAAACTACCAAACAAGTTCAAGGACTGAATGACTGAATAAAGGACATACCCTCTACTAAAAAGTTACTGCAGAACTTGCACCAACAAAAGTTGAATTTGGAACAAGAATGAGGAATGCATGGGATAGAATGGGGACTCTAACAAAGAAAAAAAAAAANAAACAAGTTCAAGGACTGAATGACTGAATAAAGGACATACCCTCTACTAAAAAGTTACTGCAGAACTTGCACCAACAAAAGTTGAATTTGGAACAAGAATGAGGAATGCATGGGATATAATGGGGACTCTAACAAAGAAAAAAAAAAACACCCTCCAAGGGGATGGGGCTAGAGGATTCTGCTGCTGCTAAGTCACTTCAGTTGTGTCCGACTCTGTGTGACCCCATAGACGGCAGCCCACCAGGCTCCCCCATCCCTGGGATTCTCCAGGCAAGAATACTGGAGTGGGTTGCCACTTCCTTCTCCAATGCATGAAAGAGAAAACTGAAAGTGAAGTCGCTCAGTCTGTCCGACTGTTAGCGACCCCATGGACTGCAGCCCACCAGGCTACTCCGTCCATTGGATTTTCCAGGCAAGAGTACTGGGGTGGGGTGCCACTGCCTTCTCCGAGAGGATTCTAGGGTCACGGATATATTGGAGCCCAGTGACTGAATAGGCCAAGATGTAGAGAGCTGTCATCACCGAGTCTCACCATCACAGGAGAGTTATTTTTCAACCTAAGGACAGAATATCTAAGTGAGTCTGAACCAGTTTTCTAACAATCACCCCAAGATTTACTCTGCCTTAACCTGTTCTTGAGAGCAACAGTTAAGTCTTGGTGAAGGACAAAAATTCAAAAAAGTCCATCCCTTATAACGACAGTTCCACATGATAGCTAGAACCCACCCTAACACCTTACCAAATGCTTTCCAGAATGCAGTCATGATCTTGCCCACTAAACCTCATAGAATGGGTGCACAGGTACTCTTGGGGAAGCTGAAAAGTGTTAGCCACTCAGTTGTGTCCAACTCTTTGTGATCCCATGGATTATGGCTCCTCTGTCCATGAAATTCTCCAGGCAAGAATACTGGAGTAGGTAGCCATTCCCTTCTCCAGGGGATCCTCTCAGATATTGAACCCATGTCTCTTGCACTATTACCATCTGAGCCTCTAGGGTAACTGAAGCCAGACACTATTTCTGAGATTCTTTCCTGATCTTGACAGCCTTCATCTAAAAGTGAAAGCATCATCACTTCCTTGCACAGGGAGGTTTAAGATTGCTACTTGATTTTTCAAAACTGCTGTATCTGAATGAGGGATGCATATATTGATGGTAAATACATACATATGAAGAAAATGGCAAATAGAGAAGTCAGCATATTGTGATTATCTTGGTAGAAGAGGGGTAAGGTGAGGTATTTGTTCTGCTTCTTAATCTGAGTGAGAGATACATGAATGTCCATTTACTATTAATCTTTAAGTCTATGCATTATATACACATACATATGTGTGTATATGTATATATGTATATGGGTATAGGTATATACGTATGTGTGTACATATATATATATGAACATTTATGAACAGAACAAGTATGTGTGTGTGTGTTTATGTGTATTTCTGTGTGCAGTATCTCAGAATTGAAAATAAGAAATACAACCTATCTATGGCAATTGATTTTACTGACAGTGGTGCCAAAGTTCACTGCATATTCTCTCCAATGTTTTCTGTGAATTAAAAAAATTCTATATTAGTATCAAATAGGAAAAAGTAGAGAAGTCATCAAAAGCCCCCAAATGAAACCTACTGCTGCAATCCATCTCTAGTAATGGACACCAGGAACACTGAACAGTCATAATTTCATGGCTCATCATGGCAAGTGTATTTGTTTGTGGGTGTGTTTATACAATAAGCAGCAGGATTACTTCACTGCATTATCTGGGCCTCAGAAGTCTCTAGAGAAGCAGTGTCCAACAGACCTTTCTGTATGTCCAATACAGGAGCCACCAGCCACATATCAAACTAAGTCCTTGAAATGTGGCTTGCGTGACTGAGAAACAGAATTTTTATCTTATGCAATTAAAGTTTAAATAAACATATGTGGCTAATGAGCATTATGGTTTGTTCTCTGTGGAACCAAAAAGCTGAATGTCCTTAGTACCAGATGTAATATATGTCAAAACCATCCATGTGTTAATCATCCCACAAGTAGTGCAAAAATCCAACAAACAAAACTTCTTTGGTCTTTGCCCCTACTAGCTGGGTCTAATGTGCTTCCTAATTTTTAGCAGTAGTATTCCTTGGTTGACTGAGGACAAGTTTATTTCCCTTACTCTGTATCCTACCTTTCTTAATGATTTCTCTGACTCTCCTTCTATCAAAATATACTTTCCAATCCTTCTTGGCACTTCAGTATAAGTAAATAATAATTATGCCAAAGCCTTTGACTGTGTGGATCACAATAAACTGTGGAAAATTCTGAAAGAGGTGGGAATACTATCAACCAAGTCCTTGATCATAGCCTTTCCAGCCTCCGAGACTGAGAGAAAATAGATCTCCATTGTTTACGTCACCAGGCTTTTGTTACACCTGTATTTTGTTACAACAGCCCAAGCAGACTAAGACAATGACAAAACTATGACAAATACAGGTACAGAAATAGGAAAGATATTGTTGACTTGACCGGTGATTCTCAGCCCTGAGAAAATTATGCTACCAATTACCCCTCTATAGCTAAAACACAAGCACTACCCTGGCTTCCTTCTCAGGCTTCACCATGGCCTCCATTAACCTCCTTTTCCTATTTCTGCTTGTTTAAATGCCTCTAATTCAGAAGGTGATTAAATTAATTGGTTGAGAAATCCATTATATATTTCACATTGCATGCTCTCGATTTTATGTCTGAAATAAAATGTCAACAGTTCATGATAATTAATTTTGTCTTCTACAGTTGAAGTTAGGACTACCTGAAGTCATTATGCAAATTTATGTCAAGTAGCGAATAAATTAACACCATTCATCTTTAACAAATTCAAAATTTTCTAGCAACCAGTACACAAGTATACTCTTTTATCTATAAGAAACTTCTAAAGTATATATGCACTAAAAGAAAATATATGAAATACGGTTTCTAAAATATATATTTCAGCACAATTGATGAACAGAGTCAGGAAATAAATCTGATGTAGGCTCCGATATCTATATATGGAAGTGAACTGCCCAAAACACTGAAAACCAAAGTTCTTAGAGGCAATTACATAGAAAATCCCTATACTTTTCACAAAACTTATAAAATATTTTTCAGAGTCAGAGTGTGTGTGTACATATGTTAGTCACTCTGTCGGTCCAACTCTATGTGACCCCAGGGACTGTAGCCTACCAGGCTTCTCTGTCCATGGGATTCTCCAGACAAGAATACTGGAGTGGATTGTCAGGCCCTCCTCCAGGGGATCTTTCCAAGCCAGGTCCCCTACACTGTAGGTGGATTCTTTAACAGATGAACCACCTTAAGAAAACTTGAAAAACATTTTTAAAGAGTCAGAAATATGATGGAAAAGACAACCCAACTGTTTCCTCAAGACAATAAGTTATTTGACTGAAGACAAAAGATCCTTGGGGACCAAGTCTGAAATGAACACCTCTCCCCACACCCCAAGATCTCTGTAGCCATTTTTCTGGTATCACCACAGAAGTGTGAGCAAACTGCATTAAGGTCGGTGAATTCACAATGTACAGGAATCTGAGGTGAACAAAACTGCAAACTTCATGGGTTCCCATATGCAAAACTCTTCTGCTGGACTGAGTGAGGAGTGGTCATCCTCACCTCACCCAGCTGTTCTGAACCTCAGCCTGGTGGTTCAGAGAAGCGACAATGATAGCAAGAGGAGGGTGGCTGAAGTCATTCGTTTTCTTCTATTAGTGATTTTTCACAAAACTTATAAAATATTTTTCAGAGTCAGAGTGTGTGTGTACATATGTTAGTCACTCTGTCGGTCCAACTCTATGTGACCCCAGGGACTGTAGCCTACCAGGCTTCTCTGTCCATGGGATTCTCCAGACAAGAATACTGGAGTGGATTGTCAGGCCCTCCTCCAGGGGATCTTTCCAAGCCAGGTCCCCTGCACTGTAGGTGGATTCTTTAACAGATGAGCCACCTTAAGAAAACTTGAAAAACATTTTTAAAGAGTCAGAAATATGATGGAAAAGACAACCCAACTGTTTCCTCAAGACAATAAGTTATTTGACTGAAGACAAAAGATCCTTGGGGACCAAGTCTGAAATGAACACCTCTCCCCACACCCCAAGATCTCTGTAGCCATTTTTCTGGTATCACCACAGAAGTGTGAGCAAACTGCATTAAGGTCGGTGAATTCACAATGTACAGGAATCTGAGGTGAACAAAACTGCAAACTTCATGGGTTCCCATATGCAAAACTCTTCTGCTGGACTGAGTGAGGAGTGGTCATCCTCACCTCACCCAGCTGTTCTGAACCTCAGCCTGGTGGTTCAGAGAAGCGACAATGATAGCAAGAGGAGGGTGGCTGAAGTCATTCGTTTTCTTCTATTAGTGAGTCCCACCTCCATCTTTGGACTAGCCAGCTGTGCCAGAACAGACTTTGTGCAAATGTATATTCTGGGAGCATACTCTAAACCATAGTATATTTAAAGCTATACCTAGATAGCATATTTAAAAAGCAGAGACATTACTTTACAACAATGCTCCATATAGTCAAAGCTATGGTCTTTCCAGTCATCATGTACGGATGTAAGAGTTGGACCATAAAGAAGGCTGAGCACTGAAGAATTGGTGCTTTCGAACTGTGGTGCTGGAGAAGACTCTTGAGAGTCCCTTGGGACTGCAAGGAGATCAAACCAGTCAATCCTAAAGGAAATCAACCCTGACTATTTATTGGAAGGACTAATGCTGAAGCTGAAGCTTCAATACTCTGGCCACCTGATGTGAAGAGTTGACTCACTAGAAAAGATCTTGATGTTGGGAAGGACTGAGTGCAGGAGGAGAAGGAGGTGAGAGGATGAGATGGTTGGATGGCACCACTGACTCAATGGACATGAGTCTGACTTTAATCAGAATCATTATGGACAATCATGTGATTTGTTTTGCTATTAAAATGACTGCATTAGAATTTCCCATACCGAGCTGATGAGCTAATTGACATCATAAACTAAATGTGAAACCACGTTCTCACTTGAAGTGGAAAAAGTTC
This sequence comes from Oreotragus oreotragus, assembly GCA_006410675.1. Lineage (NCBI taxonomy): Eukaryota > Metazoa > Chordata > Mammalia > Artiodactyla > Bovidae > Oreotragus > Oreotragus oreotragus. The sequence goes on along the minus strand of SJYX01007982.1, from coordinate 145,733 downwards.
ATTATGTCAGATGCATAAGATATTAAAAATATTTCCCTCAGATTTTTGATAGAGCATTTACTTAACATTAGTTTTGGGTTGTCAACATTTGATATCATTAATCTGGTAGTTTTTGCTGGGATAGGTTTAAACTACATTAAAACATTCATTTTAATATTTGTTTATTCTTGGTAAATAACTAACTAGAAAAATCAGAATGACAGATGTTTTTGATCATTTTGAGTACTCAATGAACTTATCTTGTCCTTGATTATTCTCCCATATAGTATGTGAAGTCTCCATGCAAAGACAGATATGGTACCTGAGTCATGGTGAGGATTAAAGATGTCAGTGTCTGCAGAACACAGTATCTGAAAACCAATTCTATATTCATTCCTATAAGCCTTATTAAATTCATGGATTTCTTCTAATTCCATATCAACATGTACCAGCCATTCATAAAGTCACTTTCAGCAGATCAAATGTAGTGACTTCTATAGCAGATGATATCGCACCAAAGCTTCTAAAGGCCAAGCCTAAACCAAAGCATATAAATGAAAGAATCAACCAAACCTGCAGGGAATCACAGCTGGCGGCTTTATGACACAAGCAAAGACCCTTGGAGCCAAAGCAAGAAAGAACCACCTTTGCCCCAAAATCCACATGAAACTGTTACTGAGATTTATAAAAGGGAGAAACTGCACAGCAGCTAATTCATTCCCTGCAAGACACTGTGATGTGTTCAACAAGGTATCACGATGGGAAGAAAGGGCTGAAAGCTCAGCATTTAAAAGGAAAGAAAGGATTTAATTATCTGACACATGAGCAATTATAGTACAATTCCTGTTCAAACAGAGTTGCAGCTAAAGGAGCTATTTACCTATTCAAATCACAAGATATCTTCAATGGGATCATTAAAAGAAGGTGTGAAACCTTAGGGAAAAGCGTCTCAGAAACTGCAAAGGTTTACAAAGATGGGATTTTAAGCTCTAAATATACACAAAAAAATAATAGAATTTCAAAGGCTCTGTTAAGGCTAAATAAAAAGGTTGCTGCCTTCTGAAAAGAACAATAAATGTAACAACGAGGTTAAAAATTTGTAAAACAGAAACGCATTCTGAATTTTATGGGCAAAACCATCAAATGCACAGATAATCTTAAAATGAACGTAGTTTATGCTAACACTCTTCAGAGATACACTTTTAAAAGGCTGACATTCCCTTAAGCATTAATTTTAGGTTTACTGACATAATCAATATAGTTTGTCAAAGCTTTGCTATCTTTCTATCAATTGATAAGCAGTTTTAAAAAGACCCTGATGCTGGGAAAGATTGAGGGCAGGAGGAGAAGAGGGTGGCAGAGGATGAGATGGTTAGATAGCACCACGGGTGCGGTGGATGTGAGTTTGAGCAAGCTCTGGGAGATGGTGAAGGGCAGAGGAGCTGGCATGCTGCAGCAGTCCATGGGTCACAAAGAGTCAGCACAACTAAGCAACAGAAAAACAACAATACGCCGTCTTCAGAGGCAAATAGTCTGAAAAAGAATTTTTTTCCCTAGAAAATAAGATAGGAATGAAGCCAGGTAAGCTTGGGTTTGGTAGTTATATTTGATGATAGAAATAACATCAAAAGCATGATCCATAATAGAAGAAGTTGATGACTTGAACTCAAAATAAAAGCTTCTGCTCTGTGAAAGGCACTGTTAAGAAAACAAAAAGACAAGACAGAGTGGGGGGAAAATGTTGGCAAAACACATACCTGATGAAAGACCAGCATTCAAAATATGCAAGGAACTCTTAAAACTCAACAAGAAGAGGGTCAATTAAAAAGCGGACAAAAGGTCTGAACTGGCATCTCACCTAACAGGATGCTCAGATGACAAATAAGCATATGAAGCATATGATGATAACAAAGCATAAGCTTGTTGATCAGTCGCTCTTTTGCAATCCCATGGACTGTAGCCCACCAGGCTCCTTTGTCCATGGGTTTTCCCAGGCAAAAATATTGGAGTGGGTTGTCATTTCCTGCTCCAGGGTACCTTCCTGACCTGAAGATCAAACCAACATCTGCAAAGCTCCCGCACTGCAGGCAGATTTTTACTGCTAAACCACTGGGCTTTCCATTCATATTAGAGAATTGAAAATGAAAACAACAATGTGACCCTATTACCCATCTCCTATGACAGATAAAATAGAAAAAAAACTGAACAATTCCAAATGCCAGTGAAAACCTGGAGCAACAAGAACTCTCGTTGTTGGTGGGAATGCAAAATGGTAGAACCTCTTTGGAAGACAGCTTAGCAGTTTCTTACAAATTTATACAAACCCTAACCATGTGAACCAGCAACTGAACTACTTGGTATTTACCAAAATGAGTTGAAAATTAGGCCCTCACAAAAATTTGCCCATGAATGTTCATAGCATCTTTATTTTTAACTGCTGAAACTTTGAAGCAACCGAGATATTCTTTGATAGGTGGAAGGATAAACACAGTGGTTATCACACAACAGAATGCTATTCAGCAACAAAGAGAAAAGAGTTTCCAAGCCATAAAAGATGATGGAGGAAATTTGAATGTATACTGTTAGGAAAGAAGCCAGTCTGAAAAGGCCACATACTGCACAATTCCAACTATCTGGAATTCTGGAAAAGGCAAATCCAAGGAGATAGCAAACAGATCAGTAGTGGCCCAGGACCTGTAGGATGGACTGACGAGCGGGTGAAGCACAGAGGGTCGTTAGAGCAGGGAAGCCGTTCTGTATGATACTGCCATGGTGGACACATGTCACACCTCTGTGAGAACCCATAAAACTGTAGAACACGAGAATGAATCCTATTGTAAAGTATGGGTTTTAGTTAATAAGAATATACTACTGCTTTTGCATCAGTTCTAACAATGTACCACTCTCACACTAGATGTGAACAGTAGGAGAAACTATGTGTACTGGAGGCTGGGGGGAGGTTGAGGGGATATATGGAACTCTACTTTGACTTCATTTTTCTGTATATCTAAAAGTTATCTAAAAGGTAATGTCTATTTCATGCATTGCACCTGGACTGGCGATCTATTTCACATACGATAATATACATGTTTCAGGGTGCTCAGGGCTGGTGCACTGGGATGATGCTGAGGGATGGATTGGTGGGAGGGGGGTTCAGGATGGGGAACACATGTACCCCCACGGCTGATTCATGTCAATGTATGGCAAAACCACCACAATATTGTAAAGTAATTAGCCTCCAATTAAAATGAACTAATAATAATAATAAATTAAGAAAAAAGTAGTGTCTATTGATTTTAAAAAATTAAAAAATCAAGAGCAAAGAGGGAAAAAAGAAACCATTCTGAGTTTCCCTCAGACAGATACTTTGCTGTTACCAGAGAATAGTGACATACAGAAAAACAAACATTATTTGCTTTCTCAGCCAGAGTGTAACCACTATTCAAAAAATCAGTAAGATGATAAGGGGCTGGAGGGGAACATCAAGGAGGGGAGGCTGCGGACCAGAGAAAGGGAAGCCCTGAGGGAGGATGGCAGGGGCCATGTGGAATCTTTCCACGTTGCCTCATTAGTTCTGAATGCGTCGGGGTTATCAGGGCACGAAAATTCTAACTTGATGGCTGATGATAATTAGACAGAATGAGTTGGCAATAGTTCAATCCAATTTTCTCCCTGCATACCACAGGTTTATCGTACAACAACCTCTCATTGTTACCTGCCCCACTGTTCACCTGGAACCCAGAGGGGAAATTAATGGGCATATTAGCATTCGAAAGGAAACATGACACCCTGAGACCCTTCCATCCCACCGTGCGGTGCCTGGGTCTGTCAAAGGTTTCACAACCCCCGGTGCTCGTGCTGAAAAATGATCCTAGAGTTTGAACTTCACGGCTTGAGCTGAACCGAGTCCTCTCCCCAGTTAATTTAAAATGTCATCCATAAGATAAAAGTCAACATGCAGTTTCCATTGCATTTGATTCGAGGAGGATATTTTGAAGATATGCTTTCCAGAAACCAGCAGGTTCTCTACCAATCTGGGTTTCAAACTACAGATCAAATTCTGCTCTTTATTCTAACGGTATACAACCTAAGAAGGCCATCCAAGAACAGGCAAGTCACTTTTCTTTTTAAACACTCTGGCAGTAACAATCTTGAATAACTTATGGTATTCATCTTCATTTAATTTGGCAAACTTGTATTGTATATATAAAGAATTGTGCCAAAAATATTTTTCAGGTCTACAAATCATACACTTAATTAGTCAACAAACAAGTTTTAAGGATTTTTCTCATGCCAGAGACAGTCTTGTGCCAGACTCCCATGCCAGGAGTTGGGCATATAATACCAAGCAAGACACACTTCCTGCCCTCAAGGTGTTATAGGAGAGTGAGAAAAGGGGAGGGATATAAAGACAGCCTCCTGATGATACACACTGTACTGAGAATGCTGATCACCAAGAACCCAGCGCACTTAGGACCACAGCACAGGATCTACTCCCCTAAGGAGTCATTTTCCAAGTAAAGAAAACAATGACATTTGACAGAAGACACAAGAGTTTTTCTAGACAAACGGACTTCTCTAAATCTTAGATCATCCTTAGACTCTAAGAAACCAAGACATGAAAAGCAACAAATGCTCAGGACTGGGGAAGTTATGGAGGTGCAGAGCACAAAGGGCTGAGGTCATGGCTAGAGGCTGATTTGTTTATGTTACGGAGCAGGCACTTTATTCTCAAAAGGAGTGGCAGATGAGTAAAGGTTTGCAGCACAAAATGGTTTCAGACTGATACTGACTAAGGTGGGGCTGAATGTTGCCCTCAACTTGACTAAACTTTGGACAAGCTTCTTCCTGATTGAATGGCCCTGATCTCCCATTTGTAGAATACTTTATTTATTTATTTTTTAAATTATGTATTTATTTGGCTGCACTGGGTCTTAGCTGTGACATGCTGGATCTGGTTTTCTGACCAGAGATCGAACCTGGATTCCCTACATTGGGAGTGCAGAGTCTTAGCTACTGGACCTTCAGCAAAGCCCCCAGTACTTACTTTAGAAAACTTGCAATTATTAAATTCTTTCTCTGCTCTTTTGAGAGGCAAATCTTTTCCCAGCTATCTGCTGGTTCTACAACACTTGTTGTCATTTCCAAAGAACAACCCTGGATGTCACTCCCTAAGACTCTAGGACCAGTCTCTTTGAAATGTAGTTGTTGGAGACTTCTTTGGTAATCCAGTGGTTAGGACTCCATGCTTCCACTATAGGGTGCCCAGGTTCGAGCCCTGGTTAGGGAACTGAGATTCCACAGGCCATATGACGTGGCCAAAAATAACAAAAACTGAAAGAAACAAGATGGATAATAATAATAAAAAAAACCCTGGAAACAGATACATGAAAAATAAACCAATAAAAAAGAAATGTAATCATTCATGAGAGAGTACTCCTGTTCCCAGCCTCAACAGGTGGCTAATAAGTGACAATTAGCAAACACAGGCAGCCTAACCAAGTTGACTCAAGTTCTCCAGCATTTTTCCACTTGTTCACCGCAGTTCTTGAAAAGTCTAGGTCTTTTGCTCCAGCAGAGCCCACTTTCTTTCCCCCTGCCATTGTCTTGACCCCTGCTGCAACAGTCTTGAATAAAGCCTTCCTTGGCTGTTTAACGTTTCTGTGCAATTTTTCTTTGACAACATATTAGAGAATCCTTTGGCAATGTGGAAGGCAAATTAAAGGAAGACAAAGCGAGTGGCAGGAAGGTGAGTTAGGAAGCTAGAGCCGTAAGTGAAATGAGCGATGCTAGGGTCTGGAAGAGACGGGGGACAGTCAAGGGTAGAGAGAGACACGTGAAGGCGATATTACAGATCAGCTCCATAATTAACAGATGCTGAGGGAAAAAGGAACCAGGCGATTCAGAGGGGCCGTGGCAGTTGCCATCTTCTCACACACTTGGTGTGGAGAAGGCACCGGCACCCCACGCCAGTACTCTTGCCTGGAGAATCCCATGGACGGAGGAGCCTGGTGGGCTGCAGTCCATGGGGTCGCGAAGAGTTGGACACGACTGAGCGACTTCATTTTCACTTTTCACTTTCATGCATTGGAGAAGGAAATGGCAACCCACTCCAGGGTTCTTGCCTGGAGAAACCCAGGGACGGGGAGCCTGGTGGGCTGCAGTCCATGGGGTCTGAGCGACTTCACCTTCACTTTTCACTTTCATGCATTGGAGAAGGAAATGGCAGCCCACTCCAGGGTCCTTGCCTGGAGAATCCCAGGGACAGGGAGCCTGGTGGGCTGCCGTCTATGGGGTTGCGCAGAGTCGGACAGGACTGAGCGACTTAGCAGCAGCAGCAGCAGCACACACTTGGTGACGACACAGCAGACGGGGGCCTGCTGAGCTAGAGGGAGGGTGGGAAAACCAAGAAGGCAGGAGAGAGGGAGGCTGGGAGGGAGAGAGAATAGAAATGACATGAAAGTGGCCCTTGGAAAGATGGTTGATAAGAAGCACTTATAAATGCCTCAAAGGCAACTGATAACACCTAAAGTATCTGAAAGGGACTTCAGAGTTAAAATGTTGTTACAGGCAGAACTGGGGAAAAGAATATTCTCAAGCCTGGAGAATAAAAAGCAGGTAGGGGGCTTCCCTGATAGCTCAATTGGTAAAGAATCCGCCTGCAGTGCAGGAGATCCTGGTTCAATTCCTGGGTCAGGAAGATCTGCTGGAGAAGGGGTAGGCTACCCACTCCAGTATTCTTGGGCTTCCCTTGTGGCTCAACTGGTAAAGAATTCACCTGCAATGTGGGAGACCTGGGTTCGATATCTGGCTTGGGAAGATCCCCTGGAGAAGAGAACAGCTACTTATTCCAGTATTCTGGCCTGGAGAATTCCAAGGACTGTATAGTCCATAGGGTCGCAAAGAGTCAGACACGACTGAGCAACTTTCACTTTCAGAGTGGGGCGAGGGGAGAGGGAAGGGGAGATTGTCACTCCCCAAACATCCACCCAAGGCTCAGCCTGTGCCATCTCGGGAACTAAGAGTCACTGATTCTTTTCTTCTTATCTTTCCAGTCATCAGCATACAGCACATGATGAATGGAGAAGAACAGGTAAGAAAGAGAAGTTCAGAAACAAACAAACAAAAAAGATGTTGAAGCAGTTTTCTGAAGAGATGAAAGGGGTCCGGGAGAATGCAACTCAATCAAGGCCAATATGTTTAACATTGCATGAGCTTTCTTTTTCCCTACTTTGGATAAATGTGGTTCATGTATTACTGCTAAATGGAGTAGGAAATGGCAGCCCATTTCCAATATTCTTGCACGGAAATCTCCACAGACTAAAAAGCCTAGCAGGCTACAGTTCATGGGGGTCACAAAGAGTTGGACACAACTGAGAGACCGAACACATTACTAGTAATAATCCAGGAGCAAATAAAGGGAAAGGGCCCAACGTGTTGAGTCACTCAGTCATGGTCGACTCTTTGCGACCCCCTGCACAGTAGCCCACCAGGCTCCTCTGTCCAGGAGGATTTTCCAGGCAAGAATACTGGAGTGGGTTGCCATGCCCTCCTCCGGGGGGGTCTTCCTAACCCAGGGATCAAACCTAGGTCTCTTGCATTGCAGGCAGATGCTTTACCATCTGAGCCACCAGGGAAACCCAAAAGTCCAACCACGGTCTTCTAATTAATAATAGAAACCAAAGGTCAAGTCAAACAGTTCTAGAAAGTGTCATATCTGAAAGTTTACTGACAATGATGTAAAGTTCTATTTTTGATGAAAGGAATTTCATTGCAATGAAGATTTTTAATGTCTGATACAATGAAATTCTAGTACAACAAGGTGGTTTATAAAATTCCTTGGAATGCACTGCCAGTGTTAAATATGACAGAAGCATTTAACTGTGAGGTTCCAGAAGGCGCCGGACAATGGACATTGGAAAATAACGTAATTTTTGTCCAGGGACATTCATTCAGAAGGTTATATTTGCAAAATTCCTGGATACAGGGGAGAACCACCACTGGTAACTTACTGCCAGCACTCTAGAATTTGGGAGGGAGGGCTTCCCTTGTAGCTCAGTTGGTAAGGAATCTACTTGCAATGCAGGAGATCCAGGTTCAGTTCTTGGGTTGGAAAGATGCCCTGGAGAAGGAAATGGCAACCCACTCCAGTATTCTTGCCCAGAGAATCCCAGGGACAGAGCACTACAGTCCATGGGGTCGCAAGAGTCGGACACAACTTAGGGACTAAACCACCACCGAGTACTTAACTGATATGAAAATGCTGGCTACATGGTTTGGCTACCCAAATACATGTGAAAATCAAGATGGAATATCAAGTGTTCAAAAGCAAGGATTCATAACCATACTCAGAATTTAAATACTGCACTCAAAATGATGTTTAACACACTGGTTCACATCTCTTTCACAGGTTTAACATGCTGCTGTCCATGACACATGACGGTGATGGGCAAGGTCACTGGCAGATGCTGAAGGAACATTCAGTCATGCAGCTCTGAACTGAGCTGACTGGGTACACGTGAAGAATTAGTCAGAGAGGATGTCCTAAAATCTGCTGTAGGGGCCCAAGTCTCTTTGTGGAAGCAGAGTAAACAGTGCAGACAATTGCCATGTAGCAACGAGAACTATGGTGGCCTCTAGGAAAACACATTGCCCGCATCTGACAACCAAGGGAACATTCCCATCCTGCTTATCGGTGACTCCGGAAGGAAAGCAGTGCATCAGAGATTTGGGAAGCCCAATAAGAATTAAAGAGTGCTTTCCACCAGTGTGAACTTGGAAGGCCTGAGGCTTTTATCTCTGTAACAAGCAAATAAAATTGTGGTTCTGTATCAATCTGCAAAGAGGTGATTTTCAGACCAGCATACATTTCTGTCCTTGGTTCTGTTCAGTTCAGTATCTTTACCCATAAACTGGATCAACATACAGAAGAAATATCCAACTTGTTGAGGATCAAACTATCATGCCATCTCTGACTACAACGTTTGGCTAGAAATAGCCTGAAATTTATATTACCCTGTGTTTAAGTTTCCAGTTTTAATTACTCAAATTCCAAAAGGAGAATTATTTAGCTTGATAGTAGTTTGGGCAAACAGAACCTTTAAGAAAAGGTCAACATTAACATTTTAGTCTTCCATTTTACTTAGCTCATTCTGAAACATCTAAAGAAAGCAATTAGCTTATATTCCAATACCCTGACTTTGGAATAGCTGGGAGGTTGGGCTTTCTAGGTGGCTCAAGTGGTAAAGAATCCACCTGCCAATGCAAGAGCCTCAGGAGACTTGGGTTCACTCCTGAGTCAGGAAGATTCCCTGGAAGAAGAAATAGCAACTTATTCCAGTATCCCTGCCAGGATAATCCCAGGGACAAAGGAGCCTGGCTGGCTACAGCCTGTGGGGTCACAAAGAGTCAGATACGACTGAATATGTAAGCACAGGCCAAAAGATACTACAAAGAGAGAAATGTGGAGGTTAGTGATGCATGAGCCTAATTCCCAGTACCTAGAACAGTTTGGTACATAGCAAGTGTTCAATAAATAGTTGTCATGTGAAGTGAATGAATGGACTCAAGGATTTGGGTGTGGGAGTGGTTATATCCTGGTCTTAGTTCAAAACCAGGTGCCAGGTTATGCAAACAGATGGTGATTTCAGAACAGATATGTTTCCCACACTGGCCCCTCAGATCCGTGATGGAACTGAAGCCCTCATTCTCTCAGCTGATGACAGCTCGCAGCTGAGTCCCTCTCTGAGAAGAACATGACCTCACTCACGGCTTGCTTCCTCCCCGCGGCCAGCCTGAACACTCGCCAGCAACCCTGCCTCAGTCGGGACCATTCTCAACGGCCATCCCCAGTTCACGTGTCCAGGGAGTGCTCTGTTACCGCCGCATCAGGGCGTGGTTTGTTCCCCGGCCCAGTTCCACTCCTCGCTCTGCACATTCACCCTCCTCTTGGAGCGTCTCCAATGAACCTCCTACACATTAAGCTCAAAAGTCTCAAAGTGTATTTCCCAGGGAACCCAACCAAACCAAGAACCATGATCCCAAATTTCTTCCTGAAAGCACATTTCTCTAAGTGCACAGCTATGTCTTTACAAAGAAGGGGAACTGTGTATTAGAAGGTGTACTGGGTTAGGAGAGAGAAGGTATAAATTCTTATTAAAATCCTGTTGCAGCTATGTGAGCCTGTGTGAGGCCACCACTGGAAGTGTCCCTGTGACAGTGACCTCTGGACAGTGTATGCAACAGCACTCTGTAAACTATGAAGCATAATGAAGACTCTTAAGTGTTATATATATTAAATATTATAATAAGAGTGGTCACTCTGCTTTGGCTAACAGCATACCACCCACATGTTAACATGATGAATGAAAAAGTAATAAGTCCATACAAAGCTCTTAAAAGAAAGTCTTCAAAAAGAAATGTAACAACCATCTGAGTTCATATACCAGAGCTGGTGGCCTGGGAAGGTAACAACAAAACAGACTAAGCTTTTCTATAAGCAGTGAGAATTAGTCATCATTTGCCTCCGTGGAGGCGGGGGCAGGGGCGGTGGGTACACAGGATAAACCAACCAAAAGGAAAAATATTTCTTTGGGCAAGACTTAAGAATATACTTCCAAATGATGGGTCTCAAAATGGCAAGAACCTAACAGAAGAGATTAAGAAGAGGTGGCAAGAATACACAGAAGAACTATTCAAAAAAGGTCTTAGAGCCTGGGATAACCTTGATGGTGTGGTCACTCACCTATAGCCAGACATGTTGGAGTGTGAAGTTAAGTGGGCCTTAGGAAGCATTATTACGAACAAAGCAAGTGGAGGCAACAGGATTACACCTATTTAAAATCCTAAAAGATGATGCTAATGTACTGCACTGAACATGACAGCAAATTTGGAAAACTCAGCAGTGGCCACAGGACTGGAAAAGGTCAGTTTTCATTCCAATCCCAAAGAAAGGCAATGCCAAAGAATGCTCCAACTACCATGCAACTGTGCTCATTTCACATGCTAGCACGGTAATATTCAAAATCCTTCATGCTACGCTTCAACAGTATGTGAACCAAGAACTTTCAGATGTACAAGCTGGATTTAGAAAAGGCAGAGGAACCTGAGATCAAATTGCCAACAATCACTGGATTATAGAAAAAGCAAGGGAATTCCTAAAAAAAATAGCGACTTCTGCTTCATTGATTGTGCTAAAGCCTTTGACTGTGTGGATCACAACAAAATGAGGAAGGTTCTTAAAGAGATGTGAGTATCTGACCACCCTCCCTGCCTCCTGAGAAACCTGTATGCAGGTCAAGAAGACACAGTTAGAACTGGACATGGAACAACAGACTGGTTCCAAATTAGGAAAGGAGTACGTCAAGGCTGTATATTGTCACTCTGCTTATTTAACTTCTATGCAGAGTACATCATGAGAAACGCTGGGCTGGAGGAAGCACAAGCTAAAATCAAGATTGTCAGGAGAAAATATCAACAGCTTCATATATGGTAACACTCTAACGGCAGAAAGCGAAGAAGAACCAAAGAGCCTTTTGACGAAGGTGAAAGAGGAGAGTGAAAAAGCTGGCTTAAGACTTAACATTCAAAAAAACTAAGATCATGGCATCTGGTCCCATTACTTCATGGCAAATAGAAGGGAGGAAAGTGGCAACAGTGACAGATTTTATATTCTTGGGCTCCAAAATCACTGTGGACGGTGACTGTAGCCACAAAATTAAAAGATGCTTGCTTCTTGGAAAGAAAGCTATGACAAACCTTGACAGTGTATTAAAAAGCAGAGACGTCACTTTGCTGACAAAGGTGCATCTAGTCAAAGCTATGGTTCATCCAGTAGTCATGTACAGATGTGACAGATGAACCATAGAGAAGGCTGGGCACCAAAGGATTGATGCTTTTGAACTGCGGTGTTGGAAAAGACTCTTGAGGGTCCCTTGGACAGCAAGGAGATCCAACCAATCCATTTTTAAGGAAATCAACTCTGAATATTCATTGGAAGGAATGATGCTGAAGGTCTAATACTTGGGTTACCTGATGGAAAGAGCCGACTCATTGGAAAACACTGTGATGCTGGGAAAGATTGAGGGCAGGAGAATGGGGTGACCGAGAATGAGATGGTTGGATGGCATCACTGACTCAGTGGACATGAGTCTGAGCAAACTCTGAGAGATAGTGAAAGACAGGGAAGCCTGGCGTGCTGCAGTCCATGGAGCTGCAAAGCATCAGACATGACTTAGCAACTGAGAAACAACAATATCAACACTTTAGGCTACTTCCTTGTCTGAGACCTAACATCATTAGCATCTAATGAAGCAAAGCTCTGGAATCACTTCTTACTTTCTTGTAAACAAAGCAAGGCTTTGGATCATAAGGTTAGATAACGAAGGGGATTATATTAAAAATAAGATCATTATCCTTCAGTCTAATATCCCCCTGGCATTTGAGTCTTGTAAGACAAGGAGTGCACTCATGTATAAGCCAAGAAGATCCCCAGAAACTGACAAATCAGGGTTTTGGTGCTTTCGAAAAGCCAAGGAGCTCAAGGTTCCAAATGTACCATATGGCTCGGCATTCCTCCCAGGCCACTCACTGTACAGCTCTCCAAGTGACTATTCCAAACTCTTTTTCCTTGACCACTGACACACTTCCTTTCCCTACCGTTAACTTGCTTGCTTCTTATGTCAACTGAGAAAATAAAAGTAAGCAGAATATAACTCCTTCCTCTTCTTGGTACCAAATCCCCCACCTACATGCCTCTGCACCTACTCCTCCGTCTTCCCTTGTATCCTCTGGGGGACTTGCCCCATCCCTCCGCTGTGCACTGGACCCCATTTTTGGATACTCCAAGGCATCGGTCCTGCACCTGGCCCTCTCTCTCCTGATTCAAGTTCTCACTCTCTCCTGGACTGGCCCATGAGCACACACACCAGCCTATGGAGCTGAACTAGCTTACAAATCAGAAAACAAAAAAAATCCTCCCTTGATTCCATATCCAGCCCCGCTTCCATTTCTGTCCTTTCCATTTAAACAGTTCAGAAGGGTGATCTACATGGAAGCAATTCCTTTGCTCCCACTTGCACCTGAACCTACTCCGTTCAGCTTCTTTCCTCTACAACCTCTTGTGAGGTTACTAGAAACCACTCTTTACTCAAATCTAACGGCCAGTTCATAGCGGACATCACCCTCCACCTCCACAGAGCATTTGACACCATTGTCACTCTTCTTTTATAAAATAAAAGAATTTAATCCTCTCTTGGCCTTCAACTGACAAGCTCTCCAGTTGTTTGGATTTCGCTAGCTCACTCCATGCTTCTTGGCCGCACTTGGGTTTTCTATATCAGCCCCACCTCCATGCACCAAGTTGAAAGTGAAAGTGCAAGCTGCTCAGTTGTCCGACTCTTTGTGATCCCATGGACTTTAAAGTCCATGGAATTCTCCAGGCCAGAATACTGGAGTGGTTAGCCTTTCCCTTCTCCAGGGGACTTTCCAACCCAGGGATCAAGCCCAGATCTCCTGCATTGCAGGTGGATTCTTTACCAGCTGAGCCACAAGGGAAGCCCAAGAATACTGGGGTGAGTAGCCTATCCCTTCTCCAGCAGATATTCCCGACCCAGGAATCAAACCAAGGCCTCCTGCATTGCAGGCAGATTCTTTACCAACTGAGCTATTGCTGAGGTCAGAACCTCAGCGGCATCCTTGAATCACCCTTTCCTCCTACATGGTGGATCTTACCATGACTGACTGATCTTACAGCATTATCTCCAAAATAGGCACCAATTGTGCTGCTTCAACTTCCCTCAACTTGCAGCATACGTATCACTTGGAATGTCCTGTAGGCCTTGTATCTGGTGCCCTGAGTTCTACTTCCACATCCAGCAGTCAGTTCTCCACTCAGCAGCTAGAACTATTCAGTATCAGTGCAGACATGAGCGACTTCTTCTCAAATAATTCCTGGACCTTCTCATTACATTCTGAATAAAACCCAAAGCCTCTTTCAACTTGCAGCATACGTATCACTTGGAATGTCCTGTAGGCCTTGTATCTGGTGCCCTGAGTTCTACTTCCACATCCAGCAGTCAATTCTCCACTCAGAAGCTAGAACTATTCAGTATCAGTGCAGACATGAGCGACTTCTTCTCAAATAATTCCTGGACCTTCTCATTACATTCTGAATAAAACCCAAAGCCTCTCCATAGCCAACAAGCCCCCTCTGTGGGCCAGCCCTTTCTTACAACTTCAAAACCACTTCGGACCTTTCTTTACCCAGCTAACAAGATACCAGCCACATGGATTTCCATGTACCTTAAATAGTCCAAAGATGTTCACATCATAGGACCTTATTACTGGCTAGTCTCTCTGCCCAGAAACACTCTTCCCTCACACACCCTGGTGTGCATTCAACCTGTACTTTCAAGTCTCTGCTTAAATGCCACCTTTTCAGAAAGTCCTTCCCTGATTACCTTCACAAAAACATGATCCTATATCACTTTCTCTACTTCCCCTGATAGAATTTACTGATGTATTATACAATTTATTCACTTATCTGTCTCTCAAATGGTGTATAAGCCATATGAGGGCAGGCACTTTTCAGTATCCCCATCATCTGAAATACGGTAAATAGCCAATAAATATTGGGTTGGCCAAACTGTTCTTTTGGGGTTTTGTCTTAAGATCTTACAGAAAAACCTAAGCGACCTTTCCAGCCAATCCAATACAAGCTGAGCTTATGAACGGATGATTTATTTGTGGGGACGGTTGGGGGGGGCGCGGGTTGAGGAAGATTCAAAAACAGCAACTTGTGCAACAAACCAGAGTCTGGTAACTTAAGAGAATATCAGTTTAAATATAAAAAAGCATTTGAGACAGTGCTGCTAAAGATTTAAAAACAAATCTGCTATTAAAAATATTGTATAAAAGAAAATAACTACTCCTGAAAAAAAGTAAGAAGCATAGTGATTAAATAAGTATCAGAATGTCAGACCCTTAGACATTTTCCTTAAGTTTTGTGGGCCTCAGTTTCTGTATACATGTGCTTCCCTGGTGGCGCCAATGGTAAAGAATCTGCCTGCAATTCAAGAGACCTGGGTTTGATCCCTGGGTCAAGAGGGAAGATCCCCTGAGGAGGGAACGGCTACCCACTCTAGTATCCTTGCCTGGAGAACTCCATGGACAGAGGAGCCTGGTGGGCTATATAGTCCATGGGGTTGCAAAGAGTTGGACACAACTGAGCAACTAACACACACACACACACACACACACACACACACACACTTTTTATTAAGGGTGAATAGAAGATACAGACAGGAGATAGGGTAGAACAGTAAAGGAAACTAAACACCTACTGAGTAAATTTCAACTCATGAAAATAGAAGTAAGCATAAACAACTGGCAAAGGAATGGACGGTGTCCTTCAGGGGACAGAGTGACATCATTTAACTCCTCAGACAGATTGCAAAATGAAACATCTACATCCACCAAATGGAGGTCTAATCTCCACTGAACAAGCCTGTTGTCAACTTGTTAAATGAGGGGGAAAGATTCAATTTTAGATGAAGCAATCGATAGGGGGAAAATCCATGTTCTTAGCAAACTCAAAGCAAAATGCACAACGCATTTTGACACTTGCAATCACTACAATGAATGATGTTGGAGCTTTAAAAACTTTCCTAAGTAAACACATGGGGAGGAAAAATTTTCAGTCCTGTGTAATTTCTATAGGGCTAAACATTTATTATGATACAGTATGTTCTGAGGAAATATGGGGTTTAACCACTGCATTTAGGAGATAAGACAACTGAAGCCTATAGAAGGTGAATGCATTGCCCAAGGTTATTCAACTAATTAGTGGTTAGCCTGGCTTTTGTCATTCTTGCTTATATATTCCGTCCCCTCCTGCAGTTATTTACATGTTGTTTACTAAGGAAATAGACACATAGTGTTTCCATGGCTCTATCATAATCCTCATCTTATAAGGAAAAGTTCCTGCAAGTCAGGGATTATTTCTGCTTTTCTTTTTCCACCACTGTTTGCTCAGTGAAACCACTCAATACATGAGTACTGATTAAATGACATTGTAACATTACATGTCCTGATTTCATCTTGCAGTGCCTGGCATTTAGGGTGAGATCCAGCATGTAACTGGCACAAATGGATAGTTTTTGGAAGCATGGATGGATCGATTTGTGAATGGCTCCAGCATTTTGGCATGTTTATCAAAGGCAAGTGAGTCAAACATAAAAACTGGAAACAGAAAAAAAAAATCCAACGATCCACATTCTTCTGTTTTGAAGATGAGTGAAATATGGTGACTCACAAAGAATGGAACAGGGAATGGAAAAAGACAGTAACTTTACAGTGGAGAAACCTGGCCGATACAGCCTACCAGGACATCAGGTTGCCATCACCAGGCATGAAATGTGGGCATCAGGTGGTTACCATCACCAGGCATGTTGTGTGGGCATCAGGTAACCCCCGATGTGATGGGAAGAGTACTTTACCTCTGCAGGGTTCTTTCCAAAAACCTATGACTCTAATCTAAGTAAAACCACAGATGAAACCTTAATAGGCGATACTGTGCAGGACACTGGCCTGTATGCCTCAAGACAAGCAACGTCAAGGCGGACGGGTGGGGAGGAAAGACAGAAACTGCCAGACACCAGGGGTGACTGGGGAGCCAAGCCAACCCGAGGCACGTGTTACCCTGGATTAGATCCCAGAACAGGAATCCTTGGGATTCAGTTCAGTTCAGTCACTCAGTCGTGTCTGACTCTTTGCGACCCCATGAATCGCAGCACGCCAGGCCTCCCTGTCCATCACCAAGTCCTGGAGTTCACTCAGACTCACATCCGTTGAGTCAGTGATGCCATCCAGACATCTCATCCTCGGTCATCCCCTTCTCCTCCTGCCCCCAATCCCTCCCAGCATCAAAGACTTTTCCAATGAGTCAACTCTTCGCATGAGGTGGTCAAAGTATTGGAGTTTCAGCTTTAGCATCATTCCTTCCAAAGAAATCCCAGGGCTGATCTCCTTTAGAATGGACTGGTTGGATCTCCTTGCAGTCCAAGGGACTCTCAAGAGTCTTCTCCAACACCACAGTTCAAAAGCATCAATTCTTTGGCGCTCAGCCTTCTTCACAGTCCAACTCTCACATCCATACATGACCACAGGAAAAACTATAGCCTTGACTAGATGGACCTTAGTCAGCAAAGTAATGTCTCTGCTTTTGAATATGCTATCTAGGTTGGTTATAACTTTTCTTCCAAGGAGTAAGCGTCTTTTAATTTCATGGCTGCAGTCACCATCTGCAGTGATTTTGGAGCCCCCCAAAATAAAGTCTGACTGGGATTAGTTAACAGTAGTAAAGCAGTATCAGTTTCTTTGACAAATACACTATGAAAATATAAAATGTTTAACAAGAAGAACTGGGTAAGAGGTACACAGGAATTCCTAGTACCATCCTTGCAACTTTTGTGTAAATCTAAAATTATTCAAAAGTAGTTTGTTTTTAAATAGTCTGTGATGAATAACAGTTGATGCACTTAAGAAAATGTATAGGGACTTAAGAGAGTTTGTAGAGATCTGATCTGATCTCTAAATAAGGATTCCATAGGTAGAAATATCTGGCCATCACAGCCATCCCCAATAAAAGTAAATCAAATGGTTACTTATATTTTCTTTCTGTAATATATCCTAGTGTTTTCAATCCTCTTTTTGAAGTGAGTTGGAAGGCGACAATGATGTGTGCAATTTGGTGAGAAAATACATAAAAACAGGGCAGCAACTCTGAACCTGACTTTCGGAGCTGTAGATTGAAGGGCAATGCCAGCAGTGTCTTTCATAACAGCAACCCCAACAATCATAGTTACCATTTTGGGAAAAATTGCTAATGTTGCCAGGCTGTGCAGCATGAGTTTCATATACAACATTACATTTAACCCTCAGCACCCTACGAGGCTGCAATTATATTCTCATTTGAGAGATGAGAGATTTGGTCATCAGTAAAATTACTGTGTCAAGGTTGCAAGCAAGATGCAAACCCAAACATTTCGAGTCTTTTACTAAATCATTAAACAAAAGATGAGAAAAGTCCCTTAGGACAACTGCCTAAATATTTAATTAGCCATAATCATCAATCAGATAATATACTGAGATATTATAATTATATAGATATACTAAATTGTAAATGGGCAGATAATACCCATTGTACTGGATGCTGTTTGTAAAAGGGTGGTTGAACATTGTATTTGATATACAAAAAATGTTAGCACCTTCATCCTTTACCGGCTACATCTGTTTTCAGTTAGTTTCAAACTGGTTTTTACTTTTGTATTTTAGGCCCATATGAATCATCGTGGCCATTCAAACATACAGAGGAAGCTGAAGCCAGAAGTAGAGTTTAGTCAGCTTATCAGAGACAGAGTTAGATCTTGGCCAGTATCAAGTTATTCTAAATACCAACCCACCTATACGCCATGTGTCAATGAAACTCTTTTTGTACTTAGAAATATGAGAAATTTAAAAAAACTGATTACCCTTTTGCCTAGACTACATGATTATATGCTTTATTAGGACTCATTTATATACTTCATTCAGATTACGGGAGTGAGTTTCTGTTGTAATTATTATAGCCTTACATTAAGAATTATTTTTTTTAAGATGGTCACTTTCTCCTTATTTTAATTCAAGTTGAATAGAATTTCTTCTCTTGGACATCATAACCATTATCTTGAGGATTGATAATTCATAAATCCAGGGTAAAAGACTTTAACTGTTATAAGTAAGCCTGAAATTTATCAACAAGGGCAGAGGGAGAGACTGGCAAAAAACTCTACCTCTCTGTATTGTTATATTTTAGAGGAGAAGCTGCCAGGTGAGCTGGGCTTAATGGAAGGGAGATAGGAAGTATTTAAAATACTATAGCCAATTTTCTCTATGCCAAAATAAGCATAGTCATTAAAAGGGCTGCCATTCTGTGATTATCATGGAGTCCTGCCTTACAGAGAGAAGCAAGGCTTTGTAAGACAACAAACATCTGAGTTTATAATCTAATATGAATAATAAGCCAGGCACATGAGCAAGATGATATTAAACAGTAAAGGCAAACAGCCACATGCTGTCTGGATGAATCACTTGGTATATAATCAAAAAAGAGAACTAATTATTTAAACCAGTAATGCAGGACTGCTCTAGTTTAGACTTGGATGTTGACAATAAATGAACGACCGAAGTGGGATTCACCCATTTTGTTCTTCTGGGATGCAGGTCAGAGCACCTTCCTAGAGTCCCTTTTATCTCAACGTGTTCTTTGCATTTCACTTTAGTAACGCTTCTGAAATCACCTATTTTGGTATGTACTGCGCATTTGGATTTGAACTGGTTTTTCCCCTTTGTATTCAATTTGAACTGTCTGTCTTCCCACGCATCTGTAGTCTCTTGCAAGTTGGAGCCAGGGAAAAAGAGTGAGAGTGAATAAGAATAAATTCACAAACCCCCAAGGACAAACTTCCCTGAACAACTGCAACTGAGCAGCATCATCACCACTTATTAAAAACAGAATGACTGAGTTGGTCACTTTTGCTTCTAATATGTTGTTTTCCTCAAATCTTTAGAATGAGATAATGCTTTAATTCCCTTTTTGAATGTTTCTTTGTTCTTTGGGGTCCCAAGATATGGCTGAATTTATTGGGCTTATATTTATACCACATCACCTCCTCCAATTTCAGATCAGATGTACCCTCACAGAGATGTTTTATCACATAAGAGATGATGAGTAGAGTAATTGCCAGGAAATATCATCTTGTAAAAACTCAAGTCACAATTACTTCTGGCAATAGTGGACAGAGAATGCCCCAGAAAAGATAGATCACTGGAATCCACAGATAAGCCTCAAATCTCATTTCAGTCAAAAAGTTCAAATATTTTCCCACTCCCAACTGACTCTCCTCAGGATTCTTCGTAAGCTGCAAAACATTTCTGGCTTGAGACCCAGGATCTTTCTAATTTTTCAAACTTAAGCTATTTGTTTAGAAGTTTGTAAGAAAAAGAACATAAAACATCATTCTTTATCATTAGTAGCCTCTAAAATTCAAACTTAAGCTATTTGTTTAGAAGTTTGTAAGAAAAAGAACATAAAACATCATTCTTTATCATTAGTAGCCTCTAAAAGTCAGTTTAATTTACATTGTAGCCACACATCCCATTGCAAACAAATAGGTCCACCACCTTACAGGTTAACCTAGATTTTGCACTAGTCTGTAATCTCATTTACATTAGAAAATACAATGTGCCATTGGAAGAAGGGGGAAATGCAGAAGTTCAGGGAATTGCTACTCCTTCACCTCCAAGCATTCTTACTAAAGGGAACAAGAGAGAAGGATGGAGTGAGAAGACTGGGGAGAAGCTAAAGGGTACTGACATTTACAGAAAGGGACGAAGAGGGTTGAAGAAGATGAAGAAGCAGTTAGGGGATGAGAGAGAAATGCCACAGGATGCCCTGGTAGGTTCAGTGTCTGGACTATGGGGGCTGGGGGGTGGGGGTGTGGATCCATGCTCTTTGCCACATTCGGATCCCAAAGTCCCTGCCCACCCTGAGACTGTCCTGGATTTGGGGACTTCCCTCCCATACACCGCACTCCTGATTATAAGTTCAAGAATCAAAGCTCAGAAATGTGCCCCCTACTCCATTCCTGCGAGTTTTAACTATTTGCATCTTCTATACCTGCAGGTAGGTCCACACTTGGAGACAGTTTGAGTTTTAGTTCATAAATCTCTGGTTCTACACAACACTTCTTTCTGCTGGCATCCCTGTCTGTGCCCTTGGATACTGGCCCTCATCTTCTCAAACTTTATGGCACTTGACTATCAGCCCCTACAGTTAAGAAGGAACCCAGAACCCTAATATCTAACACGCTTATAGTCTTAACTGCTTCTGGTCAACCCTCCCCAATTACTTCATATATCATATGCAGACATGGATCTAAAATAGTGACTAGAATGTAATAAATGTCCAATAAACAGGAAATGATGAACAAAGTGAACTAATACTTGGTTATATATTTAAAGAAGCATATGGAAAATACGAACATTGAGAAGGAATTCATACATTGACTCAATTTAAGATTTCAGAAACACTGGCACCTCATCAGTGACTCATTTTACTCTGACATTCACAAAGCTGTGGATATTTCTTAGATGTCATTTAATCACTTAACAGCTAGAAGTGAAGGAAGTGTCTTCACAGATAACTGTCACACCAGCATGAAGAATGAGGACGGTAATTGGTAACAGTTTCCAAGAAGGGATGCATGCTGTCTTAAGAATTTCCTAGATGTTGTTATACCATATGGTGTCACCACCTTTCTGCTTTTCTCATTTTATGTAAACCTGAGACTAAGCTGGTTAATAAACCAAGAGATCCTAACATAGCATCAAGAGCAGAACTACTTTATTCTAATTTCCTTTCCTAGTTCCATGTTCTTCAGCCTATATGGCATCACTTTGGGTTCACGCGTTACTATGCTTCTCTACATTCCTTTAACCATGACTTTCGGACAGAGATGAATCTACCCATCAAATCAAGGAGGACCAAAAGACTGAAAATGAGCTGATCCCATTACACCCCTTAGGCACTTCCAACTTACAGGCTTCCCGGAGTTTCTCTTTGTCGTAGTGGAATCCTTCATAGTCTTGTAAACTGATTTTGTTCACCCGGATCCTCAGACGGTCTGGAACAGACTGGGGACTGCAAAACAAGAACCAAGAGGTCAGATATCAAGGAGAGCGTGGAACGGAGAGTCATAAGCCCGTTGCTGGACTAAAGGCAATACTGACTCTTTCTGCTAAGAAAGAGAGTCAACACTCAAACCAGAATCATGGGTTCTTGACCCGAATACAGCAATTATTTCCAACACCTCTCTGGAAACCTCAGGTTTCTGGAATTTAGGCAATAACATGGGAATAAGCAGAAAATGCTTCTGGAGCCTACTTGTTTTTTTGTTTTGTTTTGTTTTGTTTTTTACTCCTAACTTATTAAAAACGCCAATAATATCATGTGTTCAGTTCCACAGTAAATTAGACGTAGCTAATCTGAAATGGTGAGAAGTGGTGTAGAGCTGGAAAGAACTGCCTTCGCAGATATGCCCAGAATGGCTTGGCTCTGAGAAGAGACAGAAAAAACATGAAAAGCAGACTGGCAAGCCAGAAAGCACAGGCCTGAAAAAGAAATGGCTCTGCACACCTCAACCCCCCGAGAACATTCCTCAGTCAAAGCAAACTACAAATAAATGTTGCCTGTGATGATGCCACGGAGCACCCCCAAATGGAGAAAAAGTGTTAAGTACCAAATACATTCTTTAGGAAGAGACTGAAGTCTTTCATTCATTTTAAAAGAATTCAATCCAAACTGGCTCGGGATAGACAGTGAACAATTAAAAGGGGGTCAGACCAAACTTTCTAAAGCATCCTATTTACCCTCAGAATGTTTTTACCTGGGTTCCTTGGGTGTTTTTAACTCAGATTTTCAAAATGGTTTAATCATGGGCATCAGTTGAGTGAAATAATTTGATCTACATCATCACCACGATGCAATAGCACATTTCTTCGATAAGTTAGTGTGACACAATCCCACTTGTCTTTACGGCTTCTGCTATCTTGTAGTATGGGATGAAAGTTCCCACTGACTAAAGCAGAAAGGAGAGCATTAGTCTTCAGTTCGCCTCAGGAAGGGAGGGACTGGAAGGAGAAGTAGATTTTCAAAATGGTTTAATCATGGGCATCAGTTGAGTGAAATAATTTGATCTACATCATCACCACGATGCAATAGCACATTTCTTCGATAAGTTAGTGTGACACAATCCCACTTGTCTTTACGGCTTCTGCTATCTTGTAGTATGGGATGAAAGTTCCCACTGACTAAAGCAGAAAGGAGAGCATTAGTCCTCAGTTCGCCTCAGGAAGGGAGGGACTGGAAGGAGAAGAAAAAAGGAAGGAAAATATAGACAGAAAGAAAAAAGGAAGGAAAGAAGAGAGGAGGAAGGGGAGGGAGAGGGAAGAAAGAGGAAAAAGATGGATAGAAGGACAGAGTGATACTTTAAAAATATTGTCAGGATACCTCCACCCCTGCCTCGCAGACACACACCACACACACACACACACACATATGCATCCATGCATACACAATTTCACTGCAACTCTGAAAGAAGGAGAAATAATTTCATTCTCTTGTCTAAAAATTCCTTTTAGGGAAAAGTATAATAACTCTCTCCATACAGATTCCAACT
This sequence comes from Oreotragus oreotragus, assembly GCA_006410675.1. Lineage (NCBI taxonomy): Eukaryota > Metazoa > Chordata > Mammalia > Artiodactyla > Bovidae > Oreotragus > Oreotragus oreotragus. Next base: position 122,478 of record SJYX01007982.1, on the reverse strand, counting down.
TAACGAGTACTGATGAATAAAACGGACATGAATATTTAAGTTGGGATGGAGATGTGGTTTGAAGCACATTTGTGAATATGCAGAACAGACCTTTTGTATCATGCATCCCCATGTCACCATTTATAGAGAGGGAGCTGAGGTTCAGAAACATGAAGTGAGATTAAGGTCACAGAGCTACTGAGTGACAGAGCTGGGAGCAGAGTCTTGGATTCTTTACTCATCCTTTTCATGCCTTCTATTATGTGATGCCAAGGATCACAAAGATTGACAGCCAAGCCCTAGAGCCTGGATTAGCAGAGTCAGGTGATCCCTACGTGGTACTCAGACTCTTGTTAATGAATAATTGACAGTGGGGTGGTTAACTAAACTGTTGGTACAAACAGGAGAATGTAGGACAAATAATACAAACGAGCATCTTCATTTAGAAGAAAGTCTGACTACAACATATTGTTAAGTGAAAAAAAAAAGTCATGGAAACTTATATATGGCATAATCTCTTCCATGCGAACTACTGAATTCAGGGTTTTACAGAGAAGGATCTGAAGAAAAGATTCAATAGGCTCTCTGAGATGGTTACCCCTACCTGGTGGGATTTGGGGATTATTTTTTACTCAGTATTATCATTTTTAGAAAAACAATATTAATATAATTATTTTAAAAGTGCATGAATATCTGTATAGATGGTAGTTCAAGGCATGAGTTAAAGGAAGGATTATATCAATGTTAGGTGTTAGCGTTACATAGGAAAGAATCAGCAGAGCAACCACACAATGTTCGCACCAAATGCTCATTCTGAAATTAAGAGGGGCCTGATCTGTTTTTTTGGCTTCACGACACAGCATATAAGATAGTTCCTCAACCAGGGATCAAACCCACGCCCCTGCAGTAAACATCAAGTCCTAACCACTGGACTGCCAGGGAATTCCTAAGAGGGGCTTGATCTTTTTAATGTCGAGTTCACCTTAATGAACTGCAAAGATTATAGTTAGCAAGTGTTCAGCAGATAAGAGGGAAGATGGAAGCACAGTATATGGCAGCTCAACATACTCGGTAACAGAAGAGAGAGGAGACGGCAGAGGCTGAAGAGTTCCACTGAAACGTTTTTTGAGACAATGCTTTTGGGGCTCTAGTGGCTGTGAGCTCCAGTCCTCTCCAAGGGTCAGAGATGTCGAGTCAAGAGCTGGGCCACCACAACAGCTGCAGAGCAGGAGGTGGGATCCAGAGAGGAACTGCGGAGCAGTCCCACAGCCCTCCTCCAGGGGGCTCCCCATGGCTAACCAGTGTGAGCCATCTTTCTCAAAGCCCATTGGTATCTGCTCTCTGCCCACACACTTCCCAGGTTCTCATCCAAACCCACTGATTCCCACCGCACACTACTGTCCCACCAATCTTTTGGAACTTTCCAGATCCCAAGCGAATTCTCAAATATTCTCTCACTTCATCTCCAGAATGGAGACCTCCCCCCGCTGCCCCACAACTAACCATGGACATGCTGTTTTTCCCATCTCCTACACATTCACTCTCCCACTATCATCTCCCATCTTCGCTCAGCACCCACAACACCTCCCACCTTTCCAACAGCAGCAGCCTCTTAACTGGGGAACCTGGCTTAACTCCAGCCTCTGACTAGGGTTCCTGGAGTCTGGGCTGCTATCAAATAGTGCCTCAGATCAGGTCAAATGTTCATCAGCAGAGGAATGGATAAAGAAGGTGTGGTAGATATAAACAACATTACTCAGCCATAAAAAGGAACAAAACTGGGTAATTTGTAAAGACCTAGAAACTATCACACAGAGTGAAATCAGAGAAAAACAAATATTCTATATTAATACATAGATGTAGAATCTGAAAAAATTTGGTATAAATGATCTTATTTACAAAGCAGAAATAGAGAGACAGATGTAGAGAATAAATGCATGGATACCAAGTGGGAAAGAGGGTGGGTGGGTGAAATTGAGAGATTAGAATTGACATATACCATATTTATACTATGTATAAAATAGGACACCATTGAGAACATACTGCATAGCACAGGGAACTCTACCTAATATTCTGTGGTGACCTAAATAGGAAAGAAATTCAAAAAGAGGGGATACACACACACACACACACACATATATATATGCATAGCTGATTATTTTGTTATATAGTGAAAACTAATATAACATTTTTTCAACAGAGTAGAGATGGGAGACAGCTCAACCAAGTGGTTAAGAGCTCAGACTCCAACTTAGGTTGACTAGCTCAGAAGTCAAGTTCCAGTTATCGGTTAGTCGGAAAACTGCACTTCAGCTTCCTCATGGGAAAGTGGGGATAACAATAGTATGCACCTCACAGGGGTGTTATGAGAATCGGTGGATCAATAAATACAGGTGATGTGCTTAGAAAAATGTCTGGCACATTATAAATGCATCCTATGCCCGCTGGAGAATTGATGCTTTTGAACTGTGGTGTTGGAGAAGACTCTTGAGAGTCCCTTGGACTGCAAGGAGATCCAACCAGTCCATTCTGAAGGAGATCAACCCTGGGATTTCTTTGGAAGGAATGATGCTAAAGCTGAAACTCCAGTACTTTGGCCACCTCATGAGAAGAATTGACTCATTGGAAAAGGCTCTGATGCTGGGAGGGATTGGGGGCAGGAGGAGAAGGGGACGACCGAGGATGAGATGGCTGGATGGCATCACGAACTCGATGGACGTGAGTCTGAGTGAACTCTGGGAGATGGTGATGAACAGGGAGGCCTGGCGTGCTGCAATTCATGGGGTCACAAAGAGTCGGACATGACTGAGCGACTGAACCGAACTGATAAGCTATTATTGGTCTAATAGTGATTATGAAGCTTGTTCTTTCAGGTGAGGCTCTGCCTAATAAACATGAGCTCCTGCTGCTGACAAGCACAGAAAGGAGACCAGGGCACACACGGGAACTCCCTAGACACGTCGAACACACTGCTGGGCTTCCTCGGGTGAAAACTGTCTAGCCTGGCTGGTGTCATGACTGTCCCGGATCTCCTTGCACTTGGTATTTTACAGGCCAAGTGATAGCGTGAAAATAAATGACTAGAACACAGGGGGAGAAAAGTGCACAGAGATGAAATGAAAGTCAAGTAATTCATTTATGTCCTTTGAAGTCAAAATATATTGTGTCCCATTAACAGCTGACCAGAGGTGGAAGATGACAAAGCTGTTCCTTGGACTCTGGGGAATAGCATTATCATTAGTTTTCTAAAATTAAAGTTTGCCAAGAAAGTTAGTAGAGCATAGAAGAGACTAACAACCTGGTAAAAAGAGATGTGCCTCTGTGCCAACATCTGCCTGAAGTTCCTCCAGGACTAATGTAAGCTCTGTATCAGGGGTTCCAAACCTGACTTCCAAGGAACCCCTCAAGGTCTCTTCAAAGGACTCAGCAATCATTGACCGTCCTTTAAAATGGGGACAGTGGCCCCAGGATATTGCCTTCTCGCTGATTTCCTCTGAAACATCAAGAATGAGCTCCTTGTATAGACTGGAAGTTGATGCTCTGAACTTAAGTCACAAATATCCTCGTTATGACTTTCTCAACAACCATAATGAGAGCGCCTCTCATTGTTAAAGTCTCCAATAGGGGCCTCCAAGAACTCCAGACCGCACCTTCCCCCTCCACTTGCACATATCCAGTACCCTGAGATGCTGGGGAGAGGGGTGGGGAGAGGTGGACTGCCATGAAGACAGCTCCCTGAACACAACTTACAACTCATTCTCATTGCTATCTGCTCTCCTGCAGTTCCTGTCAATAGATTTTTAAAACAGACTCTTCAAAACCTTTCAGTCTGTTAGGGTTAAATTCCTCCCTTGTGTCTCCAAGCTTCTTCATCCTCTCAGCCAATTTCCTTACGACCCCCTGTCTCTCAGGCGGGTAACAGACTCCTCTCATCCCAACCTCCTACGTACAGACACCCCTCATGGACAGAAGGGATGAGCTGGGTGCCTCTGTTCCTACTTCCAGACAACTGACATCATATAATCTTGTCTATTCTGAAGGAGATCAGCCCTGGGTGTTCTTTGGAGGGAATGATGCTAAAGCTGAAGCTCCAGTACTTTGGCCACCTCATGAGAAGAGTTGACTCATTGGAAAAGACTCTGATGCTGGGAGGGATTGGGGGCAGGAGGAGAAGGGGACGACAGAGGATGAGATGGCTGGATGGCATCACCAACTCGATGGACGTGGGTTTGAGTGAACTCCGGGAGATGGTGATGGACAGGAGGCCTGGTGTGCTGTGATTCATGGGGTGGCAAAGAGTCTGACACTACTGAGCGACTGAACTGAACTGAACTGAATCTTGTCTTCTCATTTGGAATGGGAATCACCTGAGAGTTTTATCATGTAATATTAAGACAGTAAAGCACAGTGCATAAAGGAGGACATAGAGTCAGAAAAATCTTAGCTCTAATCTGAACGCTGGCAATTAGGATACATTTGACATTGAGAGCTCTGAAGTTACCTTCTCTAAACCATTTTCTGATCTAAAAATGAGCATTGAATGAGGAGCTGTGTGTAAGACAGTTAGCACATTCCTGGTAAATAAGTGTTTAACATAATGTTTCATTGTTGTTTTGTTATTATTAACAGCATACTGATGCTCCTTCTATTTCCACAGGCCTTTTTTCCTGTTTAATTTAGTCCTGAATAATAACATCATAGAAGAAACAAGATTCATAACTCTAAATAGCAGTTAGTAGATCTCTGACCTTTGCAGGGTGCAAGTCTGTTGATGCAGGTTGGGAGACAAGGTTTATCAGAGTTATAAGCTTATCTGCTGGATGAGAATGCAAGTGGGGACTGTGAATGCTTGCAAGATATTCTACTAAAAGACAGTAAGGATATAAATCCTAATTCACATTACAAAGTGCAAGTAAAGTTGCTTAGTTATGTCCGACTCTTTGTGACCCCATGGACTGTAGCCTACCAGGCTCCTCTGTCCATGGAATTTTCCAGGCAAGAGTACTGGAGTGGGTTGCCATTTCCTTCTCCAGAGGATCTTCCCGACCCAGGGATTGAACCCTGGTCTCCTGCATTGCAGGCTGGCGCTTTACTGTCTGAGCCACCAGGGAAGTCACATTACAAAGGACAGCCTTAAAGCTATAAAACGATTCTGTATTTTGTACCTTGCAATGTCCTGTTCCAACATTTCCTAAACGGTTCATGTGGACAGAGGAGCCTGGTGGGCCACAGTCCATGGGGTCACAAAGGGTTGGACACAGCTGAAGCAACTTCGCACACGCATACACAAGACTCACTCAAAGGCCCAGTTACACTGTATTTCATCACAGAAACCAATAGTGCGGGGTTTATGGGGAGTAGTATAATGAACTATAATTTAACTGGGCCTATGTTACTCATGTTACTCATGTATAAAGCGTCTTCGTTTGCAAGGCAGAAGAGCATCACAGCTCGGCCTGCCTTTCTCTCTTGAAGCCTGATTTAATAATGAGGAGGAGGAGGGGAGGAAGAAGAGGAGGGAGGAGAGCAGAGGGAGATGGAGTGGGGAGAAGCAGCAGCGGGGGCAGGAGCAGTGTGCACGTGCTAAGCTGCTCGGCTGCGGTAGTGGTAGTTGCTCAGTCCTGTCCAACTCTGCAACCCCACGGCCTGTAGCCCACCAGGCTTCTCTGTCCATGAGGCTCTCCAGGCAAGAATACTGCAGTGGGATGCCCAGCCCTCCTCCAGGGGCCCTTCCTGATCCAGGGACTGAATGCACATCTCTTGCGTCTCCTGCACTGGCAGGCGTGTTCTTTACCACTAGTGCGGAGAACCCCAGGGACAGAGGAGCCTAATGGGCTGCCATCTATGGGGTCGCACAGAGTCGGACACGACTGAGGCGACTTAGCAGCAGCAGCAGTAGCGGCAGGCACCTGGGAAGCCGTAACAGATGATTCGATTTCTTTCAAGAAAGTAAATGTGAGGGTCTATTCAGTCATAACAGAGATAGGACGAAGGAGGTTTAACAGATCCTGGAGAAGGAAAAGGCAACCTACTCCAGTGTTCTTGCATGGAAAATCCCACGGATGGAGAAGCCTGGTTACAGTCCACAGGGTCGCAAACAGTCAGACACGACTGAGCGACTTCACTTTCACTTTTCACTTTAACAGAATCCATTTGAATCGGCTCAGCTCTTGTTTGATGAATGGACTTTGATTAAGATATTAACTTCCAGTGTGAATTCCTGACATGAAAGACTATTTCTTCCTCCCCGTGGCGGCTCCAGCACCAAAAATAGAGTCAGTCCCAGTTGTTTACAATAACTGATTTTGAACAAATAAATGAGTGAAACGCAAGACAGGCAAATCCCTCTGGGACTCTGAACAGCCCTGAGGCTTAAGCACAGCTTGGAATCAGACCATCTGTGAGGTGCTCACTCCATAGCTTTGTCTCCGGAAGCCCCAGGCAAACCCCGCTTTGGCTGTCCATGTCTAGGTTTGGAGGTAAATCCATGCTGGGTTATGCGTTCCCACTCCCTCACATCTTATTTCTAGTGGGATCTACACAAACCAAGAGGGCAGAACACACAAATAAAGAGAATGCCCCCACCAGAAAGGCACGTAAACCGCGTCAAGACTGCTTGTTCTTCAAATAATGGTGAACCAGAAGCATTCACTACCACATCCTCTGGTTGTCTATCAAGCTGGGCCTTGTTTAAATATACTCAATGGCCTTGCCTTTAGCCACTTCCTAGAATTAGCCTGTTGATCTGAGAACATATCCAAACCATGACTGATAATAACTTATCCAAGTGGGCCTCTGTATACTGAGCTTTGTAAAACCAAATCAAGTCAAAGCTTCTGAAGAGAGATTTAAAATGGACTTTTAACACCTGCCGAGTTCAGAGAGAGCTCTAATAATTCAGTTGTCTCCTGCCGAGAGTACAGAATAATAAGTCAGGACTGGGAAATAAATTGTGAAAGGGTTTTTGAATTTGGAATCAAGGATAAACCAAAATCATATTAGCAGCAATCATGACTTCCTGCTGTCTGACATGTTTTTCTGGAGAAAGTCCCTTTATAGGGTGTTAATTCTTTTTTGATAGGAGTTGACTAAGTTCTTGGCTCCTTAAGACATCCATTTGTGAGGTGGCTCATATAACATGTCATAGCTTACAAATTATTTGAGACAGCTAGCCTTCCAGATCCCAACAAGATAATGAAATTAAAGCATTATGGGGTTGGGAGATATGTTAGATGTCATCTAATTCAATATCTGGTTTAGACTGCTGTAAGCCTTTGTCAGTTCTTCCTGAAGAATATAAACCTCTCTCTCCATGTTTCTGTTTATTGACCTTTCTTATACTATTTGGGTCAGAAATGGATATTAAGTCATGGAGGTAATCAGCCACTGGCACTAATGGCAAAGATATGTAAACTTTAAGCATGAAAGCTAGACACATATCAAAGAAAGGTGTGCTGCCTTCATGGCTAATACATTACAAATAGGCTACAAGTACCAAAGATCAAAGCATTTTTATGCCACTGGTTGAAACAAAACTTCATTTTAAAATTTTCTTGATATCTTTAAATGCACATTTTCATGCTTCCACTGAAACTGTAATACATTTCTAAGCTTCGAAATTGTAATCAGTGAATATGCAATAGAGTAAAATTAGCATTATTAGGTTCCTGGCATTTTAAAGAGAAGAGAACAAACTAGTAGTGGATTTAGTCCGTGGCATTGTAAAGCATCTAGACCAGTACAGCGGTTTCATCATTTCTGCTGAAAGGAAAAAGAAACAGGCCAACAGCTTTGATCAGTATGTCAGACCCTCCTCACCACCCGTTTGCTTTTGAGGCAGTGATTGCCACAGATGCGAAGGATTCTAATTAGGACTCAGTCATCTAACGCTGAGAGTTTATGTGGAACCACTGCACATAAACTTAATGTTACAACTTCTGGGTAACAGAGACACAGATTTATTTTTTAAGTCATAAATGCTCAAACTCTCCTCTCCGTAAGATCACACAGTCTCCTCACTTTCTCCTTTCCTTTTATGCATGCATTTTAAATTCCCTTCTAACCTCTCACCCTAATTCTCCCTTCAGCAGCATTTCACTCTGTGGTTAACTCTCTGCTCCTTGAAGCTCTTTGCTCTTGGATTTCAATAGAGACAGCTCTCCTGGTTTCCCAAGTAAATTTCTGCCTGCTCCTTCTCCCTCCTCTAAATGTCTTCCAAATACATATGCTTCTGGTGTGTGTGTGCACACGTGCTCAGTTGTGTCCAACTCTTTGCAGCCCCACAGACTGTAGCCTTCCAGACTCCTCTGTCCATGGACTTTTTCAAGCAAGAACACTGGAGTGGGTTGCCACTTCTTACTCCAGGGGATATTCCCGACCCAGGGATGGATCCCACACCTCCTGCGCCTCCTGCATTTGCAAGCAGGTTCTTTACTGCTAGCGCCACCTGGGAAGCCTCCTATGTTTCTCTGTGCTGGGCTGTCACCCGTCGCGTCAGACTCTTTGACCACATAGACTGTAGCCCACCAGGCTCCTCTGTCCATGGGGATTCTCCAGGCAAGAATACTGGAGTGGGTTGCCATGCCTCCTCCACGGGATCTTCCCAACACAGGGACTGAACCCAGGTCTCCTGCATTGCAGGTGGATTCTTTACCAGCTGAGCTCTCTGAAAGTGAAAGTTGCTCAGTTGTGTCTGACTCTTTGTGACTCCAAGAACTATACAATCCATGGAATTCTCCAAGCCAGAATTCTGGAGTGGATAGCCTTTCCCTTCTCCAGGGGATCTTCCCAATCCAGGGATTGAACCCAGGTCTCCCACATTGCAGGAGGATTCTTTACCAGCTGAGCCACCAGGAAAACTCAAGAATACTGGACTAGGTAGCCTGTCCCTTCTCCTGGGGAACTTCCCAATCCAGGAATTGAACCAGGGTCTCCTGCAGTACAGGCAGATTCTTTACCAGCTGAGCTCTCTATCCCTCCACTGAAACCCTCACAGACCAAGACCAGACTGCTATTATCCTGCGACTAGACTACCTATGCTCTTGTACCCATTCATGCCCTTATCACACTGTACAGGCAGCAGTTAGTGTGAAATGTCAATGTGATTATGATATGATGGTTTTGTTACCTTCCCTTGTACTCTGTACAAAATAAATAAGCTAAAAGGATATACTGCAGAGCATAGGGAATACAGCCAATAATTTATAATAACTACAAATGGAAAAATCTATAAAAATTCTGCATCAATACATTGTACACCTGAAGTGAATATAATACTGTAAATCTCAATAAAAAAAAAGAACAGAATGCCCAGCTCTCTCTATATATCTAACTTTACATCTCTCACAGTATGTATTAAATATGAGGCTTTCAACACCTAAGTTACTGCTTCTCATCTAGACTTGCTAATTTTGCAATGAGAAACAAGATTTTTCACAGTTAACAGACTATGTTATTCATTCCACTGAATCATGTGTGATGCATATGAGGCATCGTTGTCCAGAATGGGGACCACTCAACAGAATCTGGTTCAAAGGAAAAATCAGTTCCCATTACTACATCCAACAAACAGGAAATGATTGCAGTGCTCACATTTCTCATCATTGCTGTGCTCTCCCCATGCATGGAGTTGATTCTCTGGCTGCCTCTGGTTAATACCAGTGGAGAATTTCTACTTGTGATAAGACACCATCTACACAGGTAAGAACTATGAAAGTGGAATCTCCTTCCCTGATATTTGCTGAAGTGGCAACCAGGGATGACAACCTTTGGGGGTGAAAAAGTCTTTTAGGAGTTTTAGAACTTAAGTTCCCACTTACACTCTTTTTATACTATTTTATGCTTAAAAATATGGGAGTATATGAAGAGGAGAAAACTATCATGATGAAAGGCAAAGAAACAAATACCACAGAAAATAAAGAGGGGTTTAGGATGGGGAACACACGTACACCCATGGCTTATTCATGTCAATGTATGGCAAAAAAACACTACAATATCAGCCTCCAATTAAAATAAATTAATTAATTTTTTTAAAAAGAGGGATGGAAATCAGAGAGAGGGAGAGGGAACATATATATTTGTTCAGTTCAGTTGCTCAGTCATGTCCGACTCTTTGCGACCCCATGAATTGCAGCACACCAGGCCTCCCTGTCCATCACCAACTCCGGAGTGCACTCAAACTCAAGTCCATCGAGTCGGTGATGCCATCCAGTCATCTCATCCTCTGTCATTCCCTTCTCTTCCTGCCCTCAATCCCTCCCAGCATCAGGGTCTTTTCCAATGAGTCAACTCTTCGCCTGAGGTGGCCAAAGTACTGGAGTTTCAGCTTCAGCATCATTCCTTCCAAAGAAATCCCAGGTAGAACTCTATAAAAAATGGCTGGGATGAAGAACAGCTTGGAACAGGAAGTAAAGAACTCAAGCCATCTCATCACGCCCCCAAAGCATTTACACTTAATGAAATAATTCCATGTAATGAAGGTCTTCTATTTAAAAGTGATTAAAAATTCTATCATGAAACGCTAATCTGAGCTACTCTGAGTACTCTAGGCTTCAAAAGCATAGAGAATTATTTTGCTGTTCTGATTGTAGAGGACCAATAATCACTATCTCCAATGAAGTAAGGAATCACTGGGCTTGAACCAATGAGACTGAGACACACTGAGATAATGTTACTCCCAGGTCGTTCAAATGGCTTCAGATCGCATGTGCTCCAACAGGAAGCATTTTTCTTTTTACTTCAGGTTTCAATGTTGATATAGCAAACAAAGAAAACCTTATACGCATCTGCTATTTAAATGGCAAAAATCTTCCCTTGGGTTTCTAATCACTAACTGTTGTTAATATCCTGCTCTTATTTGCAACTGATGAGAAGGCACTTTCTTTCCTAGAAAATAGTGTGGAGTAAGGAATGGGAGCTGAGTAGTTCAAAAAGTATCATTTCACAGAAGAAAACATCTCTAGCCTTTCACAAATATCCTGAAAGACACTGAAAGCAGGCTTAAAGCCTAACATATTTGGTCATCCTCTAGTAACTAAGCACTCTGATGATTCAAGTGGAGGTATCTGAGTAATATCAAAACCACTTTTTACCAAAAAGAAAAAATCCTAGCATGTTTATAATATTTATAATTTAAATATTTTATATTTAACATTTAATTCACCTAAAAACTATAGAAAAAGAACAAGAATCTAAAACTGTTTATAAGGGAAAAAAAGGCTATGGCCAAAAATGCATAAAGCAAAAATGGAGTGAAAATAAACATAACCATCTACTGTGGTAACTCTAATTAATGTAACTCTACTTTGAGGAAGGGTTGGCTGCATGAATTACAAGATGTGTTCTTATTGAAAAGTTATCATGGAAACTGTGTGGAAGGAGCTCTGCATTCCTAGGAAACGGGCTCAGTAAGGAGAGGATTCCATGTTTTGTTTCATATCAAGAAAATAAAAAGTATTAGCCTTACAATAAATGGCATTGCCTAAGACACACTTCTTTAAATGGTTTTAGCCTTCTATAGAAAACATACATGACATACATTTTCTTAAAATCTGGATATCAGAGAAAGGATGTTTGCAAAGTCATTTTTTTTTAACAGGTAGTATTTCACTGTGCTACGTTTTGACTCATTTTCCCCCCAGGTCGACTCTGGCTTCCCAAAATCTGCAATACTCACTCAGCAGGGCTGCACTGGGCTCAGGAGAGAGACATGGCTTCATAACCCTTCTATCCATCAAGCTACAGCTGGTGGAAAGCTAAGCCCCCCACTTGTGACACAGATGGGTCCCCACTCCCCCGTGTGTCCTTGTCAGAAATCCAAGAAAGAATTGGAAAATCTTTAAAATCCAACCCAGCAAATTCAGCCAACTAGGGCGAAACTTTTCACCACCTTTCTCTAATTTCTGATCCAATGACTAAAGAAATGTTTTTCTTGGAATCATTTTTCCTGATGGCATAAAAACAGACAGACTAAAGACATTGCTAGAACAGAACTTGAAAAGGTCATAGAACAATTCTATGACTACCACAATTATTCATCAATACAGATACTTTTTGTAAAGTTTGACAGTAAACTTGGGGAGAAAAAAGTTCCTTGAGGTAAACTTTTAGTGTGTAGACAAATTACTGGTATGATGATGATGAACATTAAAATAAATGCTACCAGTACTAAAAAAGAATAAGAAAAGAGAGGGAAAAAGGTTTCTGTTGAGAAATAATTTGGGTACTTGTGCTGGTCCAGTTTATTCTGTCCTCTCACTTATCACATTAAAGTACCAGATGGGCCAGCGTTTTGGCCAAAAAGTTAATTTGGACTTTTCTGTAAGATGTCATGGAAAAATGCAAGTGAACTTTTTGACCAACCCAATAGACCAAGCCTTTACTAAAGGCAGTATCCTAACATACTCATAAACCGAGAACCTTCCTTCAAGGAAATGTGTAATTGTTTTACTTCACCTAGGCAACAAAACATCATCTGACCAAAAGACTTATTTATGCCCCAATAAGAGGACATAAGTCACCTGAAAGCAGTAGAGCCTAAGTGATAAAATAATTATAGCTTTCTGTAATATAAAGCTGAAAAGTTTTGGCCTTTTTGTTCCATTTGTAATTCTAACTCCACATTCATTTTAATTAAATATCTTAGCTGCAAATTTTGGAACATGCTGAATTCTTTTTAGAATTCCATTTTCTGACACAAAATTTGTGACACAAAAGTTCTAGGGATTAATTAACTCTAGCATCAAGAAGTATTTTCTTTTTTTGTCTTTTAAAATATACTCTTTTTTCATTTCATATAAGCATTTCAGGGTATCATGACAGATGAGAAAAACTCAATTGCATTCGTATAATTCAACTGAAACTCTCACAAATGAAATACACATTGCCTTTCACTACCACCCCAGCAAAGCAACCTGAAATAAATACCCTCTTGCAACACTCAAAACAAACGTCCAGATTTCTTTGTTATTGATATGTTCTTCATACTCCATGGTGGAATATAATATAGTTATCACTGCAGTACTGGAGTAAAAACTGAGATGTTTCTTTTTTTTCTCTGAATGCAGCGATTTTATGAGTAACTTCACAGTTGTATTGGTATATCTAAAGATATAACTCTTTTCTAAAAGCATTTAACTTTATTTTTATTATAATAATGCCTTAGGAATTCAGATCTGAGCAAAAATTTAAAGTTCATTTGTGCTGTGCTCGGTCGTGTCGGATTCTTTGCAACCCTATGGACTGGAGACCCCCAAGCTCCTCAGTCCATGGGATTTTCCAGGCAAGAATGTTGGAGTGGGTTGCCACTTCAACTTCTGCAGGGGATCTTCCCTGAACCTTCATCTTCTGCACTGGCAGGAAAATTCTTTACCATTGTGACATCTGAAAGTGAAAGTCACTCAGATGAGTCTGACTCTTTGCAAAACCCCACGGACTATACAGTCCGTGGAATTCTCCAGGCCAGAATACTGGAGTGGGTAGCCTTTCCCTTCTCCAGGGGATCTTCCCAACCCAGGGATCGAAGCCAGGTCTCCCACATTGCAGGTGGATACTGTGCCATCTAGAAAGCCCCAAATGCTGGGGATGTTGGGAGAAATCACAGGTGTGCTAAATTTCAATGGCTGTTTCTCCTCTTTTAGAAAATATGCCAGAAGCTCTTCAAAAACCTTATTTGAGGGGAGGGTGCTTCATGGCTTGTAGGAATCTTAGTTCATATTGTAAGCCACTTTAATTTACAAAAAAAAATTTTGGCCTAGAGAGGTCATTGACCTTATCAAATGAGAAGCTTTCCTGGTGGCTTAGATGGTAAAGAAACTGCCTGCAATGCCACGTACCCAGGTTCGATCCCTGGGTCAGGAAGATCCCTTGGAGAAGGGAATGGCAACCCACTCTAACACTCTTGCCTGGAAAATCACAGTTAATTAACACTTAGGATATGCTATAAATAAAAGAGCAATGTCCTTTAACCTCTTAGATAGTTTAATTAAAAAAATGATTTTAAAGAATTAAACGATCAATATATGTAAAATACACAAAGTCCAGCCTTCATGTAGTAGGTGACAGAAGAAAAATCCTAAAATTTATTCAAATTTTTCTAGTACAGTGTTATGGGCTAGATCGTGTACCCCAAAAATCACACATCGAAGTCCTAACCCTACTACTGAAAAAAGTGACTACATTTGAAGATAAAGTCTTTAAAGATGAACTGAGTTAAAATGAGGTCATATGAGTGAAACCTAATTCAATCTGACTGGTGTCCTTATAAGAAGAGATTAGGAGATGGGCAGGCAGGGAGGAAAGACAGTGTGAAGATCCAGGGAGAAGATGGCTATCTATAAGCCAAAGAGAGGCCTCAGAAGCAAGTAGTCTTTCCAGCATCTCGATGTCAGACTTTCAGCTGCCAGGTCAACAAGGAAATAAATTTCTGTTTAAGCCTCTGTATCTGGGCACTCTGTTATGGCAGCCCTAGCAAAGTAATACAGATGCCTATTGAAAAGATGCACTAGGAAAAATAACACACCTTGTTTTAATCCTAAAATTATGGCTGATAAAACGATACATAATAGAAGAATGAGAGAAGTCTAATTATTCACCTTCCGAAATTTCAATGTGACTTGGAAATTTCTCTTGGCTTAATGTCACTGTTGGGATGATCAGACCTTAATTTCTGCTTCTTTTCCTCAAAGTCAGAGTATGTGGAATAATCTTTAAAAAGTCGTTGTTGTCTTTATTGGACTGTTACCTCCAACCTCAGGCTTTTTCATTTTTAATTTTCTAAAATTTACTTTGATTAAACAAACATGACTCATGAATTTTCCTCCCCAACAGACTGTACCCAAACATTCCTGAGGGCTTCCCAGGTGGCTCAGTGGTAAAGAGTTCATCTGACAAGGTAGGAGACAAGGATTCCATCCCTGGGTTGGGAAGATCCCCTGGGGTAGGGAATGGAACCTGCTCCAGTATGCTTACCTGGAAAATTCCATGGACAGAGGAGCCTGACGGGCTACAGTCCATGGGGTCGCAAAGAGTCAGACACGACTGAAAACCTTCCTCTTTATCTTGAAGCTCACCGGGCCCCATGCCCTGCCCCTTGTACAAACACTTGACTTAAGTTATCAGCCTCACTTTTTTTGCTGTTGCTGTTTTTCTTCTTTTGAAGTGACCTTTTATTATACAAGAAGTGCTGACTTGCAAGACTGTTTCTACACCTACGCAGCCAGGAATAATTCATCTGTAAATTTTAAAAGCAATGAGATATAACTTTAAATGTTGAGGTAGTCCTAACACCCCTTTACGTAATTACAGCAGATGCTGGAGCCACGATCGCCTTTGCTGAGAGAACACTGGCACCATCCATCCCCTGAGGACGTGAGCAGGACCCGCCCCTACAAGTCCCTCTTGCAGACTCAACACCATTACAAGCAAGCCGAAACGACTCTCCGCCTTCTTTAGCTGTGCGAGAATTTATTTTTAACTGGGGTTTGTCATTCTGACATTTTTCGTATAATAACACAAACTTCAAACCTGCAATCCTAGAGATTCACACACTTGAAACACTCACAAGTGAATTCTAAGGTGTTATCTCTGAGGTTTTCTTCAAAGGGGGAGTTTGTATAGTATGATTTGATTAAAACTCAGAAGTTACATATATAAAAATGCACACACACAAGGAAATGACCAGAAGTGATATCAACAGCACAATTCAGTGCCTTAAGCGTCTCCCTCCAAGAGCCCTGGATGTTCCCTTTCATGACTTACAGCACCTGACCTTGGGCACGTTTCCTAACCTTTCTTTTTCTCATCTATGGGGTAGGAATGAGAGCAATCGTTACCACATACAGTTATTAGGATGTTAGATTTGATCACAAATATCAGGCCCATACTATCTCTCTGGCTAAATGAAAAAATCCACCCAGGCTCTTGCTAAGAGCAAGTTGAAAGTGTACACAGCCTGGCCCCCTGATCGGTACTAAGGATAAAGAGTGACTCTGTCCCCATCCCAGGGCACGTCTCACCGACTTCATGTCTTAGATCCCTTTGGGGCAGGTCTTCAGAGAGTCTAGGGTCATGCCCTGAACTTTCCACGACAGAACTTTAGAGCTGATAAGAATCCCAGGGACCAACTGTATTTCTTTTTCATATCTGCAAAACTGAAATGCAAAAAGGTTATTACAGGGTACAATCGGGTCAATGTCACAAGGACAAAAGCAGCACTCACATATTCACTCAAAACAGAGGCTTGTCTTTCTGGGGCTTGGGGTCTACGGAATGAGGAAGACCCTGCAGTTAGAGGCCCGGGTCAGCTGCTGCGCCCCCTGGTCTTTAAGCCACTAAGGCCCTTGGCCCTGCTACTGGGGTGAGGACAGAACTGAGCGTGGGGTGAAGAGCTGCTGTGGAAACTCGCGAGTTCAGCGGGGAAAGAAACCAGTGTGCTGCGGGGCAGCCTGGAGTCACGTGTGGAAACTGCCGTAAGATGAATTCCATGGAGTCTTCCTTTTCTCTGGCGTATAGGTCTTATGGAACCAGCAGAGAAGGGTGGCAGAGGAAGAAAGGAAAGCAGGACCGTTTGACATAACTGAAGGTCTAGGAACTGTGGACAGCAGGGAGTGGAACCTCTAGGAATTCAGAAGATGTGGGGGTGGAAGCAAGAGAAAGGAGGGAGCAGAAAAGACCAGTGAAGCTCAGCAGTTTCCTCTGCTCAAAGGATCAGAGCGCAAATAGCTTTATCTCCCAGAAGGCCTGAAGCTAACTCTTTTTTTATGGAATACCGTTGCTTTAGAAGGTTTCGTTTCTGTTGTTCAGCAAAGTGAATCAGCTATATGTACACATATATCCCCTCTTTCTTAGATTTCCTTCCCGTTTAGGTGGCCACAGAGCACCGAGTAGAGCTCCCTGTGCAATTCAGCAGGCCCTCATCAGTTATCTATTTTATACATAGGTGGTTCAGAGGTTAAAGCATCTGCCTGGAATGCGGGAGACCAGGGTTTGATCCCTGGGTCGGGAAGATCCCCCGGAGAAGGAAATGGCAACCCACTCCAGTACTCTTGCCTGGAAAATCCCATGGAGGGAGGAGCCTGGTAGGCTACAGTCCATGGGGTTGCAAAGAGTCGGACACGACTGACCGACTTCACACAGTGTATATATGTCAATCCCAATCTCCCAATTTCATTTCATCCTTCTTTTCCCCCTTGATAACCATAAGTTTGGTCCCTGTGTCTGTGAGTCCATTTCTATTTTGCAAATAGCCTAACTATTACGCTTTGCCATTTGATTCTGAAGTAGAACTGAAAGAAATGTCATTTGCTCAATCAGTGGATTCAACAATTCTCTCCTGTTCTTTTAAATTTCATTTCTTTCCTTTTGGTTTTACAGTTGCATTCACTGGGGGAGGGGGGTGGTGGAGTGCGTGCTTACCCACCTGACTCAGAACCAGAATCCTCTACTGCCTTACTTTTTTGGCCATGCCACAGGGCACATAGATCTTACTTCCCCTGATCAAGGGTGGAACCCGAGGCCCTGGCAGTGAGAGCACTGAATCCTAACCACTGAGCCACAGGGAACTTCCTCTGTTGCCTTTTAAAGCAGAGACATTTTTACAAATGGCTAATTTTTTTTCCCCTTTACAGACGTGTGCTCATTGAAATCAGTCAAAAATTAAAGTCAATTTTAAAAATGATATGTAAACATCCTACAAAGAGATAATCACACAGAGATACAATAATAGCACAAGCATTAACAACAAATACATTCACAATTTTGTGCATACCTAGGCCCTTTTAGGCTTACTCCTTGGAAGGAAAGTTATGACCAATCTAGATAGCATATTCAAAAGCAGAGACATTACTTTGCCAACAAAGGTCCGTCTAGACAAGGCTATGGTTTTTCCAGTGGTCATGTATGGATGTGAGAGTTGCACTATAAAGAAAGCTGAGCACCAAAGAATTGATGCTTTTGAACTGTGGTGTTGGAGAAGACTCTTGAGAGTCCCTTGGACTGAAAGGAGATCCAATCAGTCCATTCTAAAGGAGATCAGTCCTGGGTGTTCTTTGGAAGGAATGATGCTAAAACTGAAACTCCAATACTTTGGCCACCTTATGCGAAGAGTTGACTCATTGGAAAAGACTCTGGTGCTGGGAGGGATTGGGGGCAGGAGGAGAAGGGGATGACAGAGTATGAGATGGCAGGATGGCATCACTGACTCGATGGACATGAGTTTGAGTGAACTCCGGGAGTTGGTGATGGACAGAGAGGCCTGGTGTGCTGCAATTCATGGGGTCGTAAAGAGTCAGACACGACTGAACAACTGAACTGAACTGAACTGAGGCCCTTTTAGTACCATCACAGTTTGGTTTTTGGTTCCATAAATTATGACCCCAAAATAATAATCCATGGACTAAACTATGGGCAGATTCCTGCCCCAGTAATGAAGCCTTCTTCTGAAGGTTTAACAGGCCCAGGGGTGCTATTCATCCTGAGGTTCCATGAAGGTGGTGTGTTCACCACTAAGCCTAATTCATTCCGAGGCAAACCATGTCTGGTGGGTCTTCATGGCTACTTTAGAGGTAAACCCCATAGTTTCCAAAGGCATGCATGTAAATTTCTATGTTGACAAGGCTCTTCCTCCTCTCTGAGAGAGTCCAGGGTGTGGAAGAGTGAAGTTTACTGAAAGAAGAAAGGTAAAGAGAAAGAGTTTTGGAAAAAGCATAGTGAATCTTATTTTCTAATTAAAGGGCCAGTACATGTTAGGTCCATGAATCAAGGCAAATTGGAAGTGGTCAAACAGGAGATGGCAAGAGTGAATGTCGGCATTCTAGGAATCAGCAAACTAAAATGGACTGGAATGGGTGAATTTAACTCAGATGACCATTATATCAACTACTGCAGGCAGGAATCCCTTAGAAGAAATGGAGTAGCCATCATGGTCAACAAAAGAGTCCAAAATGCAGTACTTGGATGCAATCTCAAAAACGACAGAATGATCTCTGTTCGT
>SJYX01007982.1:79441-101654 GCA_006410675.1 Oreotragus oreotragus | reverse complement strand
GCAGGAGGAGAAGGGGACGACAGAGGATGAGATGGCTGGATGGCATCACCGACTCGATGGATGTGGGTTTGGGTGAACTCCAGGAGTTGGTGATGGACAGGGAGACCTGGCGTGCTGCAATTCTTGGGGTCGCAAAGAATCAGACACAACTGAGTGACTGAACTGAACTGAACTGAATAAACAAAATAAATAGGCCTTTTAGCATATTACACAATTCAATAAAATGCTGAAACAAAAGGTTTCATGTGACTAGTTGGAGACAAAATGACCAAATTTTTAGAAAGCATTTCAAAGAATTTTCTAATTTACTTCCTCGGCCAGAAGCATGCAAATATTAAACCACCTGTGGCCAATTTATTTTTTCCCAATCATGAAGATTAAAGATTGTTGGTTCTCTCTTTGTTATTTCTCAAGAAATAAATTATTAAACTCAAGAGAAAAAAGTTGACACATCAAAAATATTTCTCTTTCTCTTAGTAAAATTCCCTTTCTTCCTAAAACAAAAATCAATTTGCTTTCATCCTTTACCAAGAAGCCATCACTTAATTGGAAGCAAGTTTAGAATGTAGAGTCATAGTCGGGTTGTGGTCAAAGGTAACAATTCATACTTTTTTCAAGGACCTGTGTCTAACTCTGCCTTCCCCAAGATAACAAGCAAATCCACGCAATTTAGCAGTGGGAAACATCTTGTTTATGTTTAAATTTTGACTGTTGTGCGAGATTGCCTATTACAATTAACACTGGTTGGTTGCAGTTCAAAATGCACTGGTTTTTCTGCAGAGCTTAGCTATGGCACCCTCTGAGTTACTGTATCAGGTAAAAAGAGGATACAGTGTGAAAACTCTCTGCTTTAAAAGACAGCAGATGGATTTTCCCAGTGGTCCAGTGACTGAGAGTCTGCCTTGGGATTCAGGGTATGCAGGTTCAAACCCTGGTCAGGGAAGTAAGATCCCACATGTCATGGTGTAACTAAGTCCGAATATTGCAACTACTGAAGCTCGAGTGCCACAACTAGAGAGCCTGCACCCAGAAACAAAGGAGCCTGCAAGACACAGAGATGATCCCCCCTCTTGTGCAGTGACTAGGACCCAAAGCAGCCAAGAAAAAAAAAAAAACAGCAGAGAAGTTCTGGTTCTGGGTGAGGAAGGTAAGCACTCACCATTCTTTTCCCCCAGTGAGTGCAGCCATAAAACCTGGACAGAATGCATAAAACAGGTATTTAAGAACTCGAAAAATAAATGATGGGAAGAAGACCAGAATTTAAAATACCATCCAACTAATGGTAAGCTCTCTCCTCCTTTGACCTCTAATCAACCCTAGTCTGGACTCCAGGCAGTATAAAGCCTAAAATGGACAACAGGCAAAGGCAGAGAAAGCTCTAGGAGAGCCCTTGAACTGATGTGAGGATAGGAAACATCTTCCTCTTTTATTCCTACTCTATCTTCTCACAATTTACCACTCAGGCAATTTTGCCATGCTGGCGGCAGCAATGACAGTCTTGAAAGTGAAAGTGAAGTTGCTCAGTCATGTCTGACTCTTTGCAACCCTATGGACTGCAGCCCACCAGGCTCTTCCATCCATGGGATTTTCCAGGCAAGAATGCTGGAGTGGGTTGCCATTTCCTTCTCCAGGGGATCTTCCCGACCCAGGAATCAAAGCCAGGTCTCCCACATTGCAGGCAGACCGTCTGCTTTACCGTCTGAGCCACCAGGGTACTTAAAACTATCAAGAGAGGAAGATAAACAACAGGATACTACTGGAGAGCACAGGGAACTATATTCAACATCCTGGGATAAACCATAATGGAAATGAATATGAAAAAGAATGTACATATGGATAACCACATCATTTTGTTGTCCAGTAGAAATTAACACAAACATTGTAAATCGACTATATTAAAAAAAAAAAAAAAAACTTTAAGGAAAGGGAATCTTCCTCTCTGATAAGAGGAGCTGTGGTCCCAAGAGGGTGAGATAAACGACCATGCTTCTCTTTCTCTTCCGATCCTTTCCTTCCCTGGTCCTGGCCGTGAACATGGTTTCAGGAGGTACGCGGCAGAATGACATAACTAAAGCCTTAGCATGCTAGCTGAAGGATCTGAAAAGGGAGCCCCAAGAAATGGGAAAGTACGAGGGGCAACGAGAGAGAGAGAGAGAGAGGCAGGAGCTCGGGGAAGCAACTCCACAGGGACGTTCGTGAACTTGGGTTCATCCCTCAACTGCAAATGTGTGACTCTGGCCCTAAGCATAGTACCACAGACTTGGGGAACTAAAGCTCCAGAGCAGACTTCCACTCAGATTCCACCCTGCAGCTTGGTGAGGCACACGCCAGACACACAGGAACAGCATTGCAAAGGCTCTGAAAATACAACCAATGCTCCGAAGATGCGTCAGAAGTTGTGGTCTGAAAGCTGACTCCACTGTTTTCTAAAAGGAATAAATGATTAAGCAAAACACGTATCTAACAAAGGCTTGGATCCAAAATACTTGACCATCTTACTCAACAGGAAGAAAACAAACAGCCCAGTTTAAGAAATGTGCAATAGACTTGAGAGGACGATTCACTATGGAATATATAAAAGCTGGCAAGTAGTCATATGAAAAGACTCTGGTATTAAATGATTACAATTTAAAAATATTGACATTATTCAGTGCTGAAAGAGATCAGGGACAACAGGAACTCTCATACACAGTTGGTGGAAATGCAGAATGGTACAGCCACAATGGAAAACAGTGTGTTGATTTCTCATGAAGTTACCAGATGACCCTGGACTCCCTCCCAGGTGTTTAACCTGGAAAAATGAAAACTTAGTTTTTACAAAACTTGTTAATCAATGTTAACACAGCTCTATTCAGAATAACCCAGAACTGGAAATAACCCAGATGTCCTTTCGGGTTATTGGGTAAATAAATAGAAACATCCATGCAGCAAATACTATTCAGCAACAAAAAGGAACAAATGATTAATATATGAAACAACTCTGATAAATATCGAAGATGTTATGTTTATACAAAGGAACCAGTTATAAAGGCTGCATACTGTGTGATTCCATGTATATGGCACTCTCTAGAACACAAAACTGGGGCTGCCAATTTTGGTGGCTCAGACGGTAAAGAATCTGCCTGTAGTGCAGGAGACCCAGGTTCAATCCCTGGGTCAGGAAGATCCCCTGGAGAAGGAAATGGCAACTCACTCCAGTATTCTTGCCTGGAGAAGTCCATGGACAGAGAAGCCTGGTGGGCTACAGTCCATGGGATCACAAAGAGTCAGGCATGACTGATGCAACTAACACTTTCACTTTTTCAAAACACAAAACCATAACAATCAGTGGTTGCCAGAGGTTGAGATGAGAGATGCAGTGATTAGAGGGTGTGATCATAAAGGATATAGATTACAAGGCAGCTTTTTGGAATGATAGAACCCTTCTATAGCCTGATTACGATGTTGGCTATATGGATCCATACATGTCTTATAAGTGGGAACTATATATCAAAAAAGTCAATTTGACCCTATATTATTTTTAAATATTAAAGTATAAAAACAAATATAATAAATAATAAAAGGTTATTCACATGAACTACAACCAGAATCTCTATTTGGATGCTTCTCACATTGTGTCATAATTGTGTTAACACTGTAGGTCTATTCCTACAGTGCATCCATTTCTCCAGGGCAGTAACCTTAGCTTTCTAATCTCTTATCTCCAGAATCCCACAGAGTATCTGACATCTAAAGTAGACACTGAATAATATTTTTTAAAGATAAAAAATGAATAAATTAGATGTAACCAGTTCACATTATTTCATTTTCGTAGAGGAAGAGCAGGAGAGAAACAGAACTTAATGAAAAGAACTCCTAAAAGTGAAAGAGTTCCAGAAAGACTCATTTTATAGTTACACACTTTTGGGGGCTTTTGGGGCATGACAACATAACATTAATACTCATGTTTTATGAGATAGTGCATGTATGCAGTCTTCAACAGGGATTCTACTGTAAAGGCATTAATTATAATGAATTTATTAACTGAGGGACTGCTGTAATAATTATTTGAGCAACATTGGGGTGGCAAGGGTGAAACGGGTGAAGGGGGTCAAAAGGTACAAGCATCCATTATAAAATAAATAAATCCTAGGGATGTAATGTGGCTACATGGTGACTAGAATTAATAGCATTGTATTGTCAGACTTTTTGGGAGGGGGAGCTCCAAAATTACTGCAGATGTTGACTGCAGCCATGAAATTAAAAGATGCTTACTCCTTGGAAGGAAAGTTATGACCAACCTAGATAGCATATTGAAAAGCAGAGACATTACTTTGCCAACAAAGGTCCATCTAGACAAGGCTATGGTTTTTCCAGTGGTCATGTATGGATGTGAGAGTTGGACTGTGAAGAAGGCTGAGCGCAGAAGAATTGATGCTTTTGAACTGTGGTGTTGGAGAAGACTCTTGCGAGTCCCTTGGACTGCAAGGAGATCCAACCAGTCCATTCTGAAGGAGATCAGCCCTGGGATTTCTTTGGAGGGAATGCTGCTGAAGCTGAAACTCCAGTAATTTGGCCAACTCATGCGAAGAGATGACTCANGGTCCATCTAGACAAGGCTATGGTTTTTCCAGTGGTCATGTATGGATGTGAGAGTTGGACTGTGAAGAAGGCTGAGCGCAGAAGAATTGATGCTTTCGAACTGTGGTGTTGGAGAAGACTCTTGCGAGTCCCTTGGACTGCAAGGAGATCCAACCAGTCCATTCTGAAGGAGATCAGCCCTGGGATTTCTTTGGAGGGAATGCTGCTGAAGCTGAAACTCCAGTAATTTGGCCAACTCATGCGAAGAGATGACTCACTGGAAAAGACTCTGATGATGGGAGGGATTGGGGGCAGGAGGAGAAGGGGACGACAGAGGATGAGATGGTTGGATGACATCACTGACTCAATGGACGTGGGTCTGAGTGAACTCCAGGAGTTGGTGATGGACAGGGAGGCCTGGCGTGCTGCGATTCATGGGGTCGCAAAGAGTCGGACACGACTAAGTGACTGAACTGAACTGAACTGATTGTCTATTTTAAAGTTGCTAAGAGATCTTAAAAGCTGTCGTCATAAGAAAAAACTATTGTAACTATATATGATGATAGATACTGGGTTTCACGGTAACATCTTATGGAAAAAGTTGGATGAACTTTTTGGCCAACTCCATATTAACTAGACTTACTGTGATGATCATTTCATAATATAAACAAACATTGAATAATTATGTGGGTATACTTGAAGCTAATATAATGCTAGCTGTCAATTATATTTCAAGAAAAAAGAAAGAAAGAATGGCCAGGTTACAAGGTATGTTATATTAAGAAGAGGTGGCAAGAATACAAAGAAGAACTGTACAAAAAAGATCTTCATGACCCAAATAACCATAATGGTGTGATCACTTACCTAGAGCCAGACATCCTGGAATGTGAAGTCAAGAGGGCAGGCCTTAGGAAGCATCACTATGAACAAAGCTAGTGGAGGTGATGGAATTCCAGTTGAGCTATTTCATATCCTAAAAGATGATGCTGTGAAAGTACCGCACTCAATATGCCAGCAAATTAGAAAAACTCAGCAGTGGCCACAGGACTGGAAAAGGTCAGTTTTCATTCCAATACCAAAGAAAGGTATTTCATTCCAATACCATTTCATTCCAAAGCCAAAGAATGCTCAAACTACCACACAATTGCACTCATCTCACACACTAGCAAAATAGTGCTCAAAGTTCTCCAAGCTAGGCTTCAACAGTAAATGAACCAAGAACTTCTAGATGTTCAAGCTAGATTTAGAAAAGGCAGAAGAACCAGAGATCAGATTGGCAACATCCATTGGATCATAGAAAAAGCAAGAGAATTCCAGAAGAAAAAAAAAGATCTGCTTCTGCTTTATTGACTATGCCAAAGCCTTTGACTGTGTAGATCACAACAAACTGTGGAAAATTCTTCAAGAGATGGGAATACCAGACCACTTGATCTACCTGAGAAATCTGTATGCAGGTCAAGAAGCAATAGTTAGAACTGGGACATAGAACAATGGACTGGTTCCAAAATGGGAAAAGGGTTCATCAAGGCTGTATATTGTCACCTTGCTTATTTAACTTATATGCAGGGTATATCATGTGAAATGCTGGGCTGGATGAAGCACAAGCTAGAATAAAGACTGCAAGGGGAAATATCAATAACCTCAGATATGCAGATGACACCATCCTCATGGGAGAAAATGAAGAGGAACTAAACAGTGTCTTTATGAAGGTGAAAGAGGAGAGTGAAAAAGCTGGCTTAAAACTCAACATTCAAAAAACAAAGATCATGGCATCATGTCCCATCACTTTATGGAAAACAGGAAAACAACGGAAACAGTGACAGACTTTATTTTCTCAGGCTCCAAAATCACTGCAGATGGTGACTGCAGCCATGAAATTAAAAGATGCTTGCTCCTTGGAAGAAAAGCTATGACCAACCTAGACAGCATATTAAAAAGCAGAGACATTACTTTGCCAACAAAGGTCTGTCCAGTGAAAGCTATGGTTTTTCCATTAGTCATGTATGGATGTGAGAGTTGGACTGTGAAGAAAGCTGAACGCTAAAGAATTGATGCTTTCGAACTGTGGTGTTGGAGAAGAATTTTGAGAGTCCCTTGGACTGCAAAGAGATCAAACCAGTCAACCCGAAAGGAAATCAGTCCCTATTATTCATTGGAGGGACTGATGTTGAAGCTGAAGCTCCAATACTTTGGTCACCTGATGCCGAGAACGGACACATTAGAAAAGACCCTGATGCTGGAAAAGATTGAGGGCAGGAGGAGAAGGGGACGACAGAGGATGAGATGGTTTGATGGCATCACCGACTCAATGGGCATGAGTTTGAGTAAGCTCCAGGAGTTGGTGATTGACAGNGGTCACCTGATGCCGAGAACGGACACATTAGAAAAGACCCTGATGCTGGAAAAGATTGAGGGCAGGAGGAGAAGGGGACGACAGAGGATGAGATGGTTTGATGGCATCACCGACTCAATGGGCATGAGTTTGAGTAAGCTCCAGGAGTTGGTGATGGACAGGAAATCCTGGCGTGCTGCAGTCCATGGGGTTGTAAAGAGTTGGACACGACTGAGCGACTAAACTGAAGCCAACTCTGGGAATTATAGCTTTTCTCTGATGTAAAAAAAAGGTACAGAACATAAAACTCGTAGTGAAATAATTCATTTGCTTTATTTTGTTCTACTGGATGAAGGCACTAAATACCTTTGATTTGTTGTTGTTGATAGTCACGTCTGACTCTCTGGATGTAGACCATGGATGTAGCTTGCCAGGGTTCCCTGTCCATGGGATTTTCTGGGCAAGAATACTGGGGTGGGTTGCCCTTTCCTCACCCAGGGGGGATCTTCCTGACCCAAGGACTGAACCTGAATCTCCTGTGTCTCCTGAATTGGCAGGCAAATGCTTTACCCTCACCAGTTCAGTTCAGTTTACCCCCATATATGGTCATATATGATCAAAACAAAAATTTCAAGGTTCTCCTTTGTGTAAAGCTGAAATTTCCCCTGTAGGCACATATTAATAGTATCCTGCAATTCCTAATAATTTATGCATTATGTTGTCAAAACCATGACTTCCTCCCTAATTAAAAAAAAAAAAAGTCATTGGAAAGCTAGAGAGAAAGGATAATTCAAGTTGCTTTAGGAAAGTAACATTTGCTTTAGAAACAGCATAAAGAGGTTTCTCCCAAAGGAAAGATCATCTGTAAAAAAGAGTTGTTCTGAGCAGAGAATAGCTGATGCAAGAGTGAAAAAAAAAAAAAAGTTTAGCTCACTAAACTGGAATCCTGACTTTCATGACTGTCTCTTATACACATCTTTNTTCTTGCCTGGAGAAGTCCATGGACAGAGAAGCCTGGTGGGCTACAGTCCATGGGATCACAAAGAGTCAGGCATGACTGATGCAACTAACACTTTCACTTTTTCAAAACACAAAACCATAACAATCAGTGGTTGCCAGAGGTTGAGATGAGAGATGCAGTGATTAGAGGGTGTGATCATAAAGGATATAGATTACAAGGCAGCTTTTTGGAATGATAGAACCCTTCTATAGCCTGATTACGATGTTGGCTATATGGATCCATACATGTCTTATAAGTGGGAACTATATATCAAAAAAGTCAATTTGACCCTATATTATTTTTAAATATTAAAGTATAAAAACAAATATAATAAATAATAAAAGGTTATTCACATGAACTACAACCAGAATCTCTATTTGGATGCTTCTCACATTGTGTCATAATTGTGTTAACACTGTAGGTCTATTCCTACAGTGCATCCATTTCTCCAGGGCAGTAACCTTAGCTTTCTAATCTCTTATCTCCAGAATCCCACAGAGTATCTGACATCTAAAGTAGACACTGAATAATATTTTTTAAAGATAAAAAATGAATAAATTAGATGTAACCAGTTCACATTATTTCATTTTCGTAGAGGAAGAGCAGGAGAGAAACAGAACTTAATGAAAAGAACTCCTAAAAGTGAAAGAGTTCCAGAAAGACTCATTTTATAGTTACACACTTTTGGGGGCTTTTGGGGCATGACAACATAACATTAATACTCATGTTTTATGAGATAGTGCATGTATGCAGTCTTCAACAGGGATTCTACTGTAAAGGCATTAATTATAATGAATTTATTAACTGAGGGACTGCTGTAATAATTATTTGAGCAACATTGGGGTGGCAAGGGTGAAACGGGTGAAGAGGGTCAAAAGGTACAAGCATCCATTATAAAATAAATAAATCCTAGGGATGTAATGTGGCTACATGGTGACTAGAATTAATAGCATTGTATTGTCAGACTTTTTTGGGGGGGAGCTCCAAAATTACTGCAGATGTTGACTGCAGCCATGAAATTAAAAGATGCTTACTCCTTGGAAGGAAAGTTATGACCAACCNAGTTCATATAAGATAAATCATATAATATGTAGTCTCAGATCTGACATCTTTTGCTTATCATTATTTCTGAGTAATAGAAAAGTAGATTTTCTTCTGGTAAACATTTGGCTGTTTCGAGTTTGGGGCTATTACTGATGCAAACTTTCTTGTGTGTATCTCTTGGGGGATACATACATACAAGGAGTAGAATTGCTATGCTGTAAGTTTAGATGTATATTTAATTATAGTAGATACTACTAACAGTTGTTCAATAAGGTTCTATTATAATGCATTTTGAGTATCAATTTATAACAAAGTAAACAAGTCTTTAAAAGGAGTTAATACTAACTGTAGCTCAAAATCTAAAAGATTCACTCAAAAAGGGAAATCTATATAATATCAGCTTGTTTCCACACTTCTCACCTCTATCTTATGAACGAGGAATAAAAACTTGTTAACTGAGATTTGTGAAGTCAGCTTCCACTAATTTGGTTTCCAGGTATTTGTATTTATTTTGTGCTTTGAACTATTTTTGTACTCAAATTAATCTGAACAATAGAAACCTGTTTATGTATAAATGCAAAGATAAAAGAAACACAAAGGAACAGAAAGGAGGGAAAGAAAATAGTACAAAAACTGAAAAGAACTTATCATTATTGAACACCTTTGATGTTAAAAAGCATTCAATTTTATTCAATTAGTAGAACAAGGAGGCAGAGGAGAATGAAGTGAGAATTTATTAAAATTCTTTCTAGCCTATTACCCAATCCTGTCATTCAGCTGAAAGTTTCTCTGATTGTACTTACTTGACCCATTTAAGTTAACCTATGGATTTGACGCACTATTAGCATCTCCAGGACTTTCCCAATATATTTCCCTTTCCTTCAAGTAATTCTCAGTCCAATATTTATCCGACAAAGCTGTATCCCTTCATCCACTGGGAGGAATACCAGTTTCTTCCTTTTTCCTCAGTCTTGACTAGGCCCAATGACAAAGGGCCTCCCTGGTAGCTCAGCTGGTAAAGAATCAGCCTGCAATGCAGGAGACCCCAGTTCGATCCCTGAGTTGGGCAGATCCCCTGGAGAAGGGAACAGCTACCCACTCTAGTATTCTTGCCTGGAGAATTCCATAGACAGAGGAGCCTGGATGGCTACAGTCCATGGCGTCACACAGAGTCGGACACAACTGAGTGACTTTCACTTTCACTTTGTAATGACAAATAAAAATGCAGAACCAGCCAAGTAAGTAAGAAGTTACTTCTTGGGTTTGACAGGCCTTGAAACTACTTAAATACTTTCCAACCCCTTGGTATCAGAAGGCTTCCACAGTACCATAGAGCACGTTTAAACCATATTCTCAGCCTCAATGGTAGATCAATAGCAAGTGCAACAGAGGTAAATAGCTGTCAATGGCAGTTCCACTGGTATTTCAGAATCAATCCGAGATCGCTGCACAGGCACAAGAGGAATTATAGTAATTAGCTTCTCAGAATAAAGACAGCTCTATTAGTGTTAGCACAACCACAGTAATTTATTCTTGGAAGAAGCTAGACTAAAAGTAATTTTTAAAAGACTTGCTAGAAATAGGTATTTTTCATCGTTCAGATGGATATAGGCTTCACATCCTATAAGGCACAGGCTCTAACAACCATAATAATGTCCAGGATTTTTGAATCCACCAATAAAAAATCTATTGGTATACTAAAGACAGATATCCAATTGTCTGTTCAACCTAACATGTGTTATATTGTTGTGAAAATGTCAAATATTGCCTTTTTGGTAGTATACGAATTTGGAGGAAAGCAAAGCTAAGTACATCTGTTGCCGTTCACTGTCTTACAGTCACCAACAACTTTAAGTCCACAGGAATAGCATGAGATCTTCTGTCTTTCCACAATATGCTCCTCCCCAGAGTACTATTTTTCATCTCTCTTCAAATCTCATCCTCCTTCTTACTACTCAAGTCCTTATTCTACTTGCTGCCAGATGACAGGATGGACAACTCTGGGTTGGGAGATGAGAAGAGAAACGAGGGCAAGTCCTCCAACGTTTCCTTCTCCCCACTGACTGGGAGAGACTGGGCACTAACTCCCAGACCCAGTCCCTGAACAGAAATGCCCAAGGCAGCAGTCAGTGACATGGATAAGAAACACGGGAGACAGTCAGCAACACGAAAATCTGTTCTTTTTTTTTTTTTAAAGATGAACAAATCTTGTAATATCTTGCAATCTTATAATATCAAATAACAAAAAAGGGAAAAATTTGTTTATTAAAAAATAAAACAAAAGATAAATATATTACGTGATTGTACATGATATCAAATACTAACCAAATAAGACAGGACATTAATGTGCATGATAAACAGAAATAAGTATCTTCCTTCCTCTTTAGATTTTATCAACAGAACAACTGAATATTCTATAGTTTGAAAGCAAGATAAACACATTTTTAATGGAAGCCCACATATAACTATCATGAATGTCTTTCTAAATAAGAATATTGTGGGCAGCTACTCAAGTCAAGACATATATAGCATTGGGAAATTTGTAATTCTTCTCCCAGAATATGTTATGAACACTGCAGTTTTAATCAATTAAACGTGCAGTTACTGTTCTGGAAACTGTAAGCTGTATCTGCATAGTGTACATGAACTAAGTTTAGAAGTCATGTTATGAAAATCTATATGTTAAACTGGAAACTCTAGATAAATTTCTGGGAACATATCACTGCAAAAATTGGTATACTAATATGGAAATTGGATAGCTTAAACTGGTTTTAAAAATTGAAAGTTATCAAAAATGTTTCTCATTCCAACCCCACACCAAAATGTGCTAAGTGGACTTAGATGTTTTACAAGTTTATCCAAATTTTAAAGAAAGACAGTGTCTAATAAAACTTGTTTTAGAAAATGATGCTATGGCTGAGATAACAAAACCAGATAAGGGCAGCAACAGAAAACAAAATTTTAACTAAATTTTATACCAATATCACATACCAATATAATTTTAAATATCGTGTGATAGCACTAGTTTGTGGACATTTTTTAAATGATACAGATGAACTTATTTACAAAACAGAAACAAACTCATAGACATACCGACCAAACTTATGGTGACCAAAGGGGAAAGCAAAATGTGGAGGTGTTGGGAGGAGATAAGTGAGGAATCTGAGATTAACATACATACATACACTGCTATGTACAAAATAGGTAAACAATGAGGACTTAACAGGGAACTATGCTCATTTTGTAAAGTGGAAAAGAATCTAAGAATATATATATATATACACACACACACACATATCTGAATCACTTTGCTGTACACCTGAAACTAATACAACATTGTAAATTAATTATACTTTAATAAGAATAAAACAAAAAAGGGAATATAATTTCACGACATTACATTTTAAGGGAAAAAACCATTATCATCCCAAAAGATGCAGAAAAAAATAAAGTTAGTGCCTTTTAGAATCAATTGTTAGAAAACTAGGAATAGGACATAACTTATTTAATTGATGAAAGTCATCTACCAAAACTAGAGAAAACATTATTTGGAACTAAGAAAACATGAAAGCATTCCTTTCAAGGGACAAAGCACTCCACGAGTAATGAAAGTTTTCAGCATAGTCGTAGAGGTTCTTAAACAACATAGTTAAGTCAAGAAAATAAAACTGGAAGAAAAAGGTTTGGAAGAAAAAAAAGAAAACCTGGTAATATTCCCAAAGGTATCATCCCATACATAGAAATTCCAAGAAAATTCACAGGCCAAGAATTAAACCTCATAAGAAAGGTATGCTATCACATAAAAAAATCAAACAGTGTTCCCCTTTCTTGGCCATAACTAAGCAAAATCATAATAAAAAACATAAAAAATAGGATTTCATATAATATCAACAAAAACAAAAAAGCAATGCATGAGACTTTTAGGCAGAAAAATTTTAAACTATTGGAGACACAAAGGAAAACTTAAAGAAACGGAAAGTCATGCCATACTCATGGATGGGACAATTTAATATTCTAATACTATTAATTGCCTCCAAAATAATAAGTTCAATGTAATTCCAAGTCAATATGAGAAATACTACTGTGAAGAATCTTGTCAAACCAATTCTATAATTAATTTCAAAAAGAATAAGGTCCACAAATGACTGAGAACCTTCTGAAAACATAAAGAAAAACAGACGATCCTTATTAAATATTGAGATGTAATTCAAATAGAGGTGTTTGCACAAGACAAGACATAAAGGTCAAAGGAAATGAATTGAAAGCACAGAATAAACCCATACGCATGAGGACGCAGAATATTTGAATATGGGATTATAAATTACTGGAGAAATCATAGATAATTTAGCAAATGGTGCTGGGAATACTTCTTCCTATAATAGAGAAAAATTAGTATTCTAGCTCACATCATACACATTATCAACTCAGATGTATTAAAGAACTAGGAACAAGAAAAAAATATATAAATATACAAATTAGCTGGGAGAAAGAGAGGAGAGAGCAAATCTTTCTCCTTAGCTCTCTTTTTCCCAAGCAGTATCTGACTGTGGCTGATTCTTCTCTGTGCTTCCATTTCCCACAGGCAAGCACTCTCGCCCAGCCACCCCTGACTCTATGGTCCAGCCCAGACAGGCAGCAAACTACAGCAGCGAGCCCAGCTCTCATGGCCTGATTCCTTCCTCTGGAGTCCCAGCTCTAGCCTGATGACCCTTGCTGCAGAACGCATCAATGCCACTTCTCCAGGGTTCCACCCCTGCCTAGTGGCCCTGGCTCCTGAGTGCTGGTAGTATCGTCTCTTCCCTTTATCCCTCCAGCCTTGGAGGCTGCAGAGAATTTCTGCAGTTGCCAATCCATGGATCACTACATACAGGTTACTTCCTTCCAGTTCTTCTTTTAACATCCCATAATTAGTCCCCTGGATTAAATTTCCTCAATTGAAATACCTCACGTGGGTTATTTTTTCCCTGTCTGACACACAACCTTAATCACCAAAATGAGAAATTATAAGTAATTGGCAGTGGCACCATTATCATCCACTCCACATTTATCTATACAAGTTTTTACATGCTGTTTTATTGCCATGAAGCAATGTCATTAAGTTTTATTGTTTTCCATTTTATCAAATATTAGGATTTCAGGATATGGGTATGTTTTAAAATTCTACTTCAATGCATGCTGTGAGCGGTCTATACAAAATCAGCAATTGTACGACAGTTCACTTCATTATTGTCCATATGAGTCACTATTTACAGCAAAAATAGCTCCGTAGATTCAGTTCCTGTATATGTTAAGTAATGAGTTTTTGGTAGGCTATTATGGCCTGTTTTCACACTAGCATTTTATGATGCTAGGAAATAATTTCATGTTCCCAAATTCTACCACATATCATCTAGAGTCCCCTGCCTTACTTTGACAGTATTAGCCATAGGACTAATGCATGGCCAGTATGAAGCAGAAGACAGTGAAAAAGAAAGGGCTTTATTTTAAAAACTTGGCTTCTGCTCATTAAAATTAATCTAGGCATTATTGAATACTTACTAACTGTGGTGTTGGAGAAGACTCTTGAGAGTCCCTTGGACTACAAGGAGATCCAACCAGTCCATCCTAAAGGAAATCAGTCCTGAATATTTATTGGAAGGACTGATGCTGAAGCTGAAACTCTGATCCTTTGGCCACCTGATACAGAGAACTGACTCATTTGAAAAGACCCTGATGCTGGGAATGATTGAAGGTGGGAGAAGAAGGGGATGACAGAGGATGAGATGGTTGGATGGCATCACCGACTCAATGGACGTAAGTCTGAGTCACCTCCGGGAGTTGGTGATGGACAGGGAGGCCTGGCATGCTGCAGTCCACCGGGTTGCAAAGAGTCAGATACAACTGAACGACCGAACTGAACTGATGGGTCAAGAATGTTTTTGTGAAACAGGTAAGAGTCTTATAATGTAGAAACCTAGGTACTCCTTCTCAATGTGGTTTACTTGTATTATTTATTATTCTTAGTTACTCAGTTGTGTCCAACTCTTTGCATCCCCATGGACTGGGGATCTTCCTAACTCAGGGATCGAACCTCAATCTCCTGCATTGCAGGCAGATTCTTTACTGCCTGAGCCACTGGGGAAGCCTCCTGGTATACTTATGTCTTTCTCTATTTTTGTTCAATTGAGGTATATTAACTATTAAGGAGAGTGAAAAAGTTGGCTTAAAACTCAACATTCAGAAAACTAAGATCATGGCATCCGGTCCCATAACTTCATGGCATTATTTCTGGCTTTATTTTTCTGGGCTCCAAAATCACTGCAGATGGTGATTCCAGCCATGAAATTAAAAGACGCTCACTCCTTGGAAGGAAAGTTATGACCAACCTAGATAGCATATTCCAAAGCAGAGACATTACTTTGCCAACAAAGGTCCGTCTAGTCAAGCCTATGGTTTTTCCTGTGGTCATGTAAGGATATGAGAGTTAGACTATAAAGAAAGCTGAGCATCGAAGAATTGATGCTTTTGAACTGTGGTGTTGGAGAAGACTCTTGAGAGTCCCCTAGACTGCATGGAGATCCAACCAGTCCATCCTAAAGGAGATCAGTCCTGGGTGTTCATTGGTAGGACTGATGTTGAAGCTGAAACTCTAATACTTTGGCCACCTGATGCAAAGAACTGACTCATTTGAAAAGACCCTGATGCTGGGAAAGATTGAGGGCAGGAGAAGAAAGGGACAACAGAGGATGAGATGGTTGGATAGCATCACCAACTCGATGGACATGGGTTTGGGTGAACTCCGGGAGTTGGTGATGGACAGGGAGGCCTGGCGTGCTGCGGTTCATGGGGTCGCAAAGAGTTGGACACGACTGAGCGACTGAACTGAACTAAACTCTTAAGGTGAGTAAATGAGAGGCAAAAAAGCTGCAAAGGGGGCTCTTCAGCTTCTCTGCTGAGATCTAGCCTGGGATTCAATGGTGCAGGTTGGGAAAACATCACCTCCATGGGATCAAGCAATTTCCATATCAATCCCCTGAAATCTGCAGTATTATGACAGAGTGAATACAGTACAGTCAAACAATCAACAATATAGCCTGGGATCAAACAGATTTGTATAACTAACACATCCTATTGATTTTTTCATTTGAACACTAGCCTAGTAGCATCCATCCCTTACATTAGACTTAGTAGAATATGATGCTAAAACCGTATCAGCTAAGTCACAATAAAATAAAAGCCAGACTGCATATAACACATCATCTCTCCAGGATATAATCAATCATACTAGACAAAGAAGCAAGAAAATGTGACCCATGATGAAGAAAACATTTTTGAAATGGCCACTAAATTGATTTAAGAGCAAACTGGACAGCACAAAAAAGAAAGGGTCTGTAAACCTCAAAACAGAACAACAGAAATTATTTAATCTGAAAAACAAGAGTTGAAATTGTTTTCCAGTATCTGTGAGACAACAAGCAATCTTTAGTACACATAAAGGAGCAGAAAACACACAGATTAAAATACTCCCAACCTATGGAAAAAAGTCAAACTTCAGTTCCAAAAAGACCGATGAACCTAAAAGAGGATAAATA
This sequence comes from Oreotragus oreotragus, assembly GCA_006410675.1. Lineage (NCBI taxonomy): Eukaryota > Metazoa > Chordata > Mammalia > Artiodactyla > Bovidae > Oreotragus > Oreotragus oreotragus. Next base: position 85,147 of record SJYX01007982.1, on the reverse strand, counting down.
CAAAGAAAATCATGTGGAAGTTAGCACGATGCCCACCACAACCACCACCAAGAAAAAGCTGCCTGTATTCTAATGCCTAGAAACTGTGAAAACTTACAAGGCAAAAGGGTCCTTTCTGTTATGATTAAACTTAAGGATGTTGAGATAGGAGATTATTTTGGATTATCTGAGGAAGGGGTCTCCAGTGTCTTCACAAGGGTCCCTGCAAGCAAAGGAGGGAGGCACGAGAGTCAGAGGACAAGACGTGAGTATAGAAGCAGAGGGCAGAGCGAGGCAGGGCCACNACTTAAGGATGTTGAGATAGGAGATTATTTTGGATTATCTGAGGAAGGGGTCCCCAGTGTCTTCACAAGGGTCCCTGCAAGCAAAGGAGGGAGGCACGAGAGTCAGAGGACAAGACGTGAGTATAGAAGCAGAGGGCAGAGCGAGGCAGGGCCATAAGCCAGGGGATGAAGACCACCTCAACAAGTGGAAAAAGACAAGGAACTGGGTCCTTTCCAGAGTCTCTGGAAGAAAGACAGCCCAACCACCCACTTTCGACTTCTGACCTCCCAAACTCTATGAATAAACGTGTGTGGTCTTAAGCCACTACCTGTGGTAATTTGTTTACAGCAGGGGCAGAAAAGCAAAACAAACCCAGAGAGGCTTAAAAATAGAAGAAAAATCTAAAGATCAGAGAAAAAAGATACATTACACATAAGGGAACAGTGATACAGATGGTAACTGGCTGTTCATCCCTAAAACATGGAGGTCAGAAGAAAGTGAAAAAGCACATATTGAGGGTGCCAGAGCGACCTTGGTGGTACAGCAGATAGGAATCCACCATCAACGCAGGGCACACGGGTTCGATCCCTGGTCTGGGAAGATCCCACCTGCTGCAGAGCACCTGAGCCCGTGTGCCACAGCTACTGAGCCTGTGTTCCTAGAGTCTGTGCTCCACAAGGGAAGGCCCTGCAATGAGAAGCCCGCACACCACAACTAGAGAAAGTCCTCTCAGCAATGAAGACCCAGCTCAGCCAAAAATAAACAAAGTACTAAAAAGAAGAAATAAAGTGCTGAGAAAAGCCAGAAAAGAAACTAGTCGATCCAGTATTCTATCTTCATAGAAATATATTTCCCAAAAAATGAGGATAAAATAAAGACACTTCAGAAAAGTTAAATATGAAATTATTTACTGCCAAGAGAACTGACTATGGACTGTTCTTCCATTTCTAAATTTCTTCAAAATAATGATAAAAGCAAAAAAATTAATACTGAAATGTGGGGTTTATATATATGTCCAAGGGTAGCACATAAAAAAAAAAAAACTAGTACAAAGTAAGGGAGATAAAAATGGAATTATAAGAATAAAAGGTCTGTAATATATTACTTTTATCAAGAATAAAGGAGGGGATTTTACAGACATTAAAAGAATAATAAGAGAACACTGTGAACAACTTTATGCCAACAGACTTAATTTCTATGGAGTGGACACATTCCTTGAAAAACACAGTTTATCAACTGACTGAATAAGAAATAGAAACTGTGAGTAATTCTATATCTACTCTTGCCTCAAGAGAAACCTCAAGCTCTGAGAATTAAATTCTATGAAATGCTTAAGGGAAAAAGTAATACCAATCTTACACAAATCTTTCAAAACCCAGACATTTCCTATCTCAATGTATGGGGGCCAACATAACCTTGATACCAAGACCCATAAAGGATATTACAAGAAAATAAATTTATAGACTAGTATCTTTCATACACACAGTCACAAAAATCTTAACAAAATACTAGTAAACTGAATCCAGCATATTAAAAAATGATAATACATCAAATGAGGCTTATCTTAAAAATGCAAGATTAGTAATTCTCTAAAAAAAAAAAAAAATCAGTGGAATCTGTGATATAAAGAAAACAAAGGAGAAAATTAGGTCACAAAGAGTCAGACACGACTGAGTGACTAACACCCCAAGGAAATAATAGACCTTGTCCCTATTTACAAACCAATCAGGTCAGAAAAACCCAAAGAATATATCAACAACTACTAGAAGTAATGAGTGAATTTAGCAAAGTTGCAAGACAAATATCTACACATGTGTACACATACATATCAGTTATTTCTATGTATTAGCAATAATGATTACATGTGAAATTTAAAATAATACTACTTAAATAGTATAAAATACTCAGGAATGAATTTAACAGAAGGTATCCAAAGACCTGAACTGCACTGAAACTACGAGAGACTGCTAAGAGAAATTAAAGTACTAAATAAATGGAGAAATATATCATGTTTATAGACTGGAATAATCAATAAAGTTAATATGCCAACTCTTCCTAAATTTACCTATAGACTCAAAGCAATCCCAATTAAAATCAAAACTTTTTTTTTTGTAGATAGTAACTGATTCTAAAATCTGTATACAACCAAAAGATGTATAATCACTAAAACACTCTTAGAAAAACAGTGAAAAGATTCATATTACCAGGTTGAAGACTTAAAAGAAATCTATAGCAATCAAAACAGTATGGAAGTGGCACAGGATCAACAAATCAATGAAACAAGATAGAGTTTAGAAAAAGACCCACATACAATCAAGAGGCAAAAGCTCCAAGGCAATTCTATAGAAAATAATTGAAATTCTACACAAAAGAAAAGAATCTATAGACAATTCTATAGAAAAGGAAAGTCTATTTCATAAATAGTGCTGGGAAAAAACTGGATAAATATATATTTTAAAGACAGGAACCAGTTCAGTTCAGTCATTCAGTTGTGTCTGACTCTTTGCAACCCCATAAACCCCAGCATGCCAGGCCTCCCTGTCCATCACCAACTCTCGGAGTCCACCCAAACCCATGTCCATTGAGTCAGTGATGCCATCCAACCATCTTATCCTCTGTCGTCCCCTTCTCCTCCTGCCCTCAATCTTTCCCAGCATCAGGGTCTTTTCAAATGAGTCAGCTCTTCACATCAGGTGGCCAAAGTACTGGAGTTTCAGCTTCAGCATCAGTCCTTCCAATGAACATCCAGGACTGATTTCCTTTAGGATGGACTGGTTGGATCTCCTTGCAGTCCAAGGACTCTCAAGAGTCTTCTCCAACACCACAGTTCAAATGCATCAATTCTTTGGCACTCAGCTTTCTTTACAGTCCAACTCTCACATCCATACATGACCACTGGAAAAACCATAGCTTTGACTAGGTGGACTTTTGTTGGCAAAGTAGTGTCTCTGCTTTTTAATATGCTGTCTAGGTTGGTTATAAATTTTCTTCCAAGGAGCAAGCGTCTTTTAATTTCATGGCTGCACTCACCAACTGCAGTGATTTTGGACCCCTCCAAAAGAGTCTATCACTGTTTCCATTGTTTCCCCATCTATTTGCCATGAAGTGATGGGACTGGAAGTCATGATCTTAGTTTTCTGAATGTTGAGTTTTAAGCACACTTTTTGACTCTCCTCTTTCCCTTTCATCAAGAGGTTCTTTCCTTCTTCCATTTCTGCCTTAACAGCAGTGTCATCTGCATATCTGAGGTTATTGATATTTCTCCAAGCAATCTTGATTCCAGTTTGAGTTTCATCCAACCTAATATTTCACATGATGTACCCTGCATATGGTCTTTCCAGTAGTCACGTATGGATGTGAGAGTTGGACTATGAAGAAGGCTGACCGCTGAAGAATTGATGCTTTTGAACTGTAGTGTTGGTGAAGACTCTTGAGAGTCTAAAAAAAAAAAAAAATCAGTGGAATCTGTGATATAAAGAAAACAAAGGAGAAAATTAGGTCACAAAGAGTCAGACACGACTGAGTGACTAACACCCCAAGGAAATAATAGACCTTGTCCCTATTTACAAACCAATCAGGTCAGAAAAACCCAAAGAATATATCAACAACTACTAGAAGTAATGAGTGAATTTAGCAAAGTTGCAAGACAAATATCTACACATGTGTACACATACATATCAGTTATTTCTATGTATTAGCAATAATGATTACATGTGAAATTTAAAATAATACTACTTAAATAGTATAAAATACTCAGGAATGAATTTAACAGAAGGTATCCAAAGACCTGAACTGCACTGAAACTACGAGAGACTGCTAAGAGAAATTAAAGTACTAAATAAATGGAGAAATATATCATGTTTATAGACTGGAATAATCAATAAAGTTAATATGCCAACTCTTCCTAAATTTACCTATAGACTCAAAGCAATCCCAATTAAAATCAAAACTTTTTTTTTTGTAGATAGTAACTGATTCTAAAATCTGTATACAACCAAAAGATGTATAATCACTAAAACACTCTTAGAAAAACAGTGAAAAGATTCATATTACCAGGTTGAAGACTTAAAAGAAATCTATAGCAATCAAAACAGTATGGAAGTGGCACAGGATCAACAAATCAATGAAACAAGATAGAGTTTAGAAAAAGACCCACATACAATCAAGAGGCAAAAGCTCCAAGGCAATTCTATAGAAAATAATTGAAATTCTACACAAAAGAAAAGAATCTATAGACAATTCTATAGAAAAGGAAAGTCTATTTCATAAATAGTGCTGGGAAAAAACTGGATAAATATATATTTTAAAGACAGGAACCAGTTCAGTTCAGTCATTCAGTTGTGTCTGACTCTTTGCAACCCCATAAACCCCAGCATGCCAGGCCTCCCTGTCCATCACCAACTCTCGGAGTCCACCCAAACCCATGTCCATTGAGTCAGTGATGCCATCCAACCATCTTATCCTCTGTCGTCCCCTTCTCCTCCTGCCCTCAATCTTTCCCAGCATCAGGGTCTTTTCAAATGAGTCAGCTCTTCACATCAGGTGGCCAAAGTACTGGAGTTTCAGCTTCAGCATCAGTCCTTCCAATGAACATCCAGGACTGATTTCCTTTAGGATGGACTGGTTGGATCTCCTTGCAGTCCAAGGACTCTCAAGAGTCTTCTCCAACACCACAGTTCAAATGCATCAATTCTTTGGCACTCAGCTTTCTTTACAGTCCAACTCTCACATCCATACATGACCACTGGAAAAACCATAGCTTTGACTAGGTGGACTTTTGTTGGCAAAGTAGTGTCTCTGCTTTTTAATATGCTGTCTAGGTTGGTTATAAATTTTCTTCCAAGGAGCAAGCGTCTTTTAATTTCATGGCTGCACTCACCAACTGCAGTGATTTTGGACCCCTCCAAAAGAGTCTATCACTGTTTCCATTGTTTCCCCATCTATTTGCCATGAAGTGATGGGACTGGAAGTCATGATCTTAGTTTTCTGAATGTTGAGTTTTAAGCACACTTTTTGACTCTCCTCTTTCCCTTTCATCAAGAGGTTCTTTCCTTCTTCCATTTCTGCCTTAACAGCAGTGTCATCTGCATATCTGAGGTTATTGATATTTCTCCAAGCAATCTTGATTCCAGTTTGAGTTTCATCCAACCTAATATTTCACATGATGTACCCTGCATATGGTTTTTCCAGTAGTCACGTATGGATGTGAGAGTTGGACTATGAAGAAGGCTGACCGCTGAAGAATTGATGCTTTTGAACTGTAGTGTTGGTGAAGACTCTTGAGAGTCGCTTGGACTGCAAGGAGATCCAACCAGTCCATTCTGAAGGAGATCAGCCCTGGGATTTCTTTGGAAGGAATGATGCTAAAGCTGAAACTCCAGTACTTTGGCCACCTCATGCGAAGAGTTGACTCATTGGAAAAGACTCTGATGCTGGGAGGGA
>SJYX01007982.1:68132-79370 GCA_006410675.1 Oreotragus oreotragus | reverse complement strand
GATCAGCCCTGGGATTTCTTTGGAAGGAATGATGCTAAAGCTGAAACTCCAGTACTTTGGCCACCTCATGCGAAGAGTTGACTCATTGGAAAAGACTCTGATGCTGGGAGGGACTGGGGGCAGGAGGAAAAGGGGATGACAGAGGATGAGATGGCTGGATGGCATCACTGACTCCATGGAAGCAAGTCTGAGTGAACTCCGGGAGTTGTTGATAGACAGGGAGGCCTGGCGTGCTGCGATTCATGGGGTCGCAAAGAGTCGGGAAGCGACTGAGCGACTGAACTGAACTGAACCCTGCATATAAATTAAATAAGCGATGTACAGCCTTGACATACTCCTTTCCCTCTTTGAAACCAGTCTGTTGTTCCATGTCTAGTTCTAACTATTGCTTCCTCACCTACATACAGATTTCTCACGAGGAAGTTCAGGTGGTCTGGTATTCCCATCTCTTGAAGAATTTTTCAGTTTGTTCTGATCCACACAGTCAAAGACTTTCTGGCATAATCAGTAAAGCAGAAGTATATGTTTTTCTGGAACTCTCTTGCTTTTTCAATGATCCAGCACATGTTCGCAATTTTATCTCTGGTTCCTCTGACTTTTCTAAATCCACCTTGAATGTCTGAAAGTTCACAGTGCACGTATTGTTGAAGCCTGTCTTCAACAGAGAATTTTGATCATTACTTTGCTAGCATGTGAGATGAGTCCAATTGTGCGGTAGTTTGAACATTCTTTGGCATTGCCTTTCTTTAGGATTGGAATGAAAACTGTCATTTTTCAGTTCTGTGGCCACTGCTAAGTTTTTCTAATTTGCTGGCATGTTGAGTGTAGAACTTTCACAGCATCATCTTTTAGGATTTGAAATAGCTCAACTGGAATTCCATCACTTCCACTAGCTTTGTTAGTAGTGATGCTTCCTAAGGCCGACTTGACTTCGCATTCCAACACGTATGCCTCTAGGTGAGTGATAACACCATCGTGATTATCTGGGTCATGAAGATCTTTTTTGTATAGTTCTTCTGTGTATTCTTGCCACCTCTTCTTAATATCTTCTGCTTCTGTTAGGTTCATACCATTTCTGTCCTTTATTGTGCCCATTTTAGCATGAAATGTTCCCTTGGTATCTCTAATTTTCTTGAAGAGATCTCTAGTCTTTCCCTTTCTATTGTTTTCCTCTATTTCTTTGCACTGATCACTGAGGAAAGTTTTCTTATCTCTCCTTGCTATTCTTTGGAACTCTGCATTCAAATGGGTATATCTTTCCTTTTCTCCTTTGCCTTTCACTTTTCTTCTTCTCACAGCTATTTGTAAGGCCTCCTCAGACAACCATTTTGCTGTTTTGCATTTCTTTTTCTTGGGGATGGTCTTGATCCCTGCCTCCTGTACAATGTCACAAACCTCCGTCCATAGTTCTTCGGGCACTCTGTCTATCAGATCTAATCCCTTGCATCTATTTGGCACTAGTACTGTATAATCGTAAGGGATTTGATTTAGGTCATACCTCAATTGTCTAGTGGTTTTCCCTACTTTCTTCAATTTAAGTCTCAATTTGGCAATAAGGAGTTCATGATCTGAGCCACAGTCAGTTCCTGGTCTTGTTTTTGCTGATTGTATAGAGCTTCTCCATCTAGAAATAAATACATCTTACAATGTCGGATTATGGTCTGAATGAAATCCAAAAAGGTAATGTGGTTACCGAGCACCCAATGAAGAATCATCTTAATTAACAGGAATACAATTCAACCAGTAAAATGAACTGAATACTTCTGTCTTGAAATGTTCAATTATAAGATAAAGAGTCTAAAAGAAATAATCTTTTCTCCCATTCTAGTAATTCTGTTTCAAATTTCTCTTAAAGGATCACTCGAATATTTTATATACACAAAAACAGGTGTACTTTTACCCAAATAACTACACTGTTCTCCTTATATAATCATCTTACACAGATGTGTGTTTTCAAATAATTTACCTTCTCAGAAATGTAATCAATATAATATTGATTACAAATGTATTCAATATAATTTCAAGGAACGTGAAATTTAAGGACTGAAAATAAAGCACTTTCATTATTCAGTGAAAAAAAATACACAGTGTCTGTCCTGTGGATAAGTAAGTAAGTGTTAGTCACTCGGTTGTGTCCGACTCTTTGTGATCCCATAGACTGTAGCCCTCCAGGCCCCTCTGTCCATCAGGTTCTCTGGGCAAGAACAATGGAGTGAATTGCCAATCCCTTCCCTAGGGGATCTTCCCAACCCAGTGATCCAACCCAGGTCTCCTGCACTGCAGTCAGATTCTTAACCATCTGAGCCACCAGGGAAGCCCACGTTATATGGATAGTAACAGCAACAAATTGATACTCATATATGTCAATAGTAAGATGTATATGAGTATTGAGTTGTGGTTTTTGTTTCTCAGTTGCTAAGTCATATCTGACTCTTTGCGACCCTGTGGACTACTGCACGCCAGGCTTCCCTGTCCTTCACCATCTCCTGGAGCTTGCTCAAACTCATATCTTTGAGTCGGTGATGCCACCTAACCATCTCATCCTCTGCCACCCCCTTCTCCTCCTACCCTCAATCTTTCTCAGCATCAGGGTCTTTTCCAATGAGTCGACTGTTCACATCAGGTGGCCAAAGTATTGGAGCTCGAGTAACATTATTTAAATTACATGGGATGTTCACAACTGTGCAGTTTAATCTACATTTAATAATTTTACAGTTTCAAGTTCTCTACATCAACTCCTATCTATTATGTTTCTCCTTTACCTACTCATGACAGGATGGGAGAGAAAGATAGGAAGATAAATAGAGATAGAATATTAAACACTCTCTCCCAACCTAGTGAATTCTCCTGAGTTCCAAGCATACATTTCAAACTGCACATTTGTATATCTTCTTAGAGGTCTCACAGGGATTTCAATTTTGACTTACATGAAACAGAGTTCACTTTTGACACATTTATCCTTCTTTTATATTTTCTCTCTCATATAATATTGTCACCTTTACTCAGTGGCCTACACTGGCCACTCACCCGTTTCTCACCCTCAACATAAGTCCCTGTCCATTCATCAACCCCTTCTGTCTTCATCATCACTTCCTCTAGTTAGGCTTTCAGATATTCTCATCTCTTCACCTGGATTTTGGTACCAACATCCTGATTTGTCCATCTGTCTGCAGGAGTGGAGATTCTCGTCACTTTCACACTGATATCCAGATAACTTTTCTGAGCAACTAATCCAATCCTGTCCCATGCCATCAGTTGCAAACTCCCCATAACAGTTAAAAAACAATTAAAAAAAATATATTAACTCTTTCTGCCCTTCATTCACCATCTGCATCACCATTCTGAGCCACCACTGGTCCTCCTGGTTTCCATGTTCTCTTAAACTGATGCCTCTGTGAGAGTGGCCACTTGGCAATCTCACCCAAAAGACTCCAGTCTGTAAACATGGTTCCTTCTGTCCACATTCCACATCCCTCCCCAGACTTTATCACCTCGGCCTGTGATCGCTCATTTCCTTCCTCACCTCCCTCCCGACACTGGGCTGTGGCCACCCTGAAGACACTGCTTTTCTACTGGTTCATTTTGCACCTGCTTTATCTAGCAAGTGTCACTTATGGATTCAATAAGTATTTGTGGTTTCAACAACTATTCAATAAATATTTATGAGTGACACAATGAATGAAAGCAGCGAGATATTTTAAATAAATACTGCCTAGCGTTTACAAGATCCCTATTAATTAGAGACCAATCTATATTGCCCATATTTCCCAAATGCTGCATGGCCTTTAATGATCCAATCTCAGAAGTTACATTGCATCAATTCCACTGTACTCTATCCACCAACTGTTTGTAAACCCACATAGAGTCAAGGGGAGAGGTTATACAGACTTCAACCCTTGATGGGAGAAATCCCCAAAATCTGATGCCAGTTTAAACCCTGTCACTGAAGGACGCTAATGAACTAAATTACTTTGAAAATATATAAATAAAAGACTTGCTTGTCCTGCTTCCCTGAAACAAACTGAATAACTAAGTAATCAAAGAGTGTGTGCTCAGTGATCTCTAACTCTTGTGACCCCATGAACTGGAGATCGCTAGACTCTTCTATCCACAGAATTTTTCAGGCAAGAATACTGGAGCAGGTTGCCATTTCCTACTCCAGGGGATCTCCCCGACCCAAGGATCGAACTCACATTTCTTGTGTCTCCTTTATTAGCAAGAGGATTCTTTACCACTCTGCCACCTAGGAAACCCCCAAAGTTGGGGCACATGGCTTAGGTGCTCAGAGGCATGTGAGATCATCCCAGATTAGGGATCAAATCTGTGTCTCCTTCATTGACAGACAGATTCTTAACCACTGAGCCACCAGGGAAGCCCCAACCAAGCAGCAGGTGTAGGAAGAACTTCTCCTTATAGAAACACCCCAGTTAACAAATGCAGAAAAGAGTCAGAATATCACTGCTGTGCAATCCCTGATGATTCCTAGATCCTGACATTGTTCATCAAAGACTATTATTGAGAGAGAACGAGAACCAGACATTACATACCCTCCTTTGGAAGAATAAAACACTACTTACAAAAGAGATTTGGAGAAATATGTGTCTGATGAATCTATATCCAACCATCAACTTAGCAAAAACAGGTAAAAGAGAAGAGCATATTATTGAGACTCTGTGGACATTATCAGCACAGTTCAGACTCAGGGAAACTTCACAGGACAAACAGCCTGGTCTCTTTAATAGATAAATGAAAAGAAAAGAGAGAGATGGGTGCTGCAAAGACTTAAGAGTCCTAACAACTAATCACCATGAATGTGCTTTATTTGAATCTTTATGCAAATGAACAGAGCAAGAGAAAACAGATGTCATCTGCAAGACAATTAGAAATTGAATACTTAGTAGATATTTAGTAATATTAAGATGCTATTGTTTTTGAGATGGTATGATTGTATTCATTAAAGGAAGTCTTATTTTTTAAAAAACATATTCAGAGATATTTATGGATAAAATTATATAATGCCTTATATTTAGTTCAAAATAATGTAAGAGAGGAGACCATAGTTGGAGACAGAAATAAGATTGTGCATGAACTGATAATAGGTTAAGTGACACCTGCCAGTGCAGGAGACATAAGAGACATGGGTTCGATTCCTGGGTTGGGAAGATCCCCTGGAGAAGGGCACAGAAACCCATTCCGGGATTCTTGCCTGGAGAATCCCATGGTCAGAGGAGCCTGGAGGGCCACAGTCCATATGGTCGCAGAGTCGGACACGACTGAAGCGACTTTCCACACACGCATGCATGAGGCTAGGTGATAGCGAATGAGAGTTCAATGTGCTGTCAATTTCTCCAGCGAACTTTCCCCAAACAAATATTTATTTTGAAACACAATTTACTGATGCCCCAAAGTCAAAACTCCTAGGTAAATTCTCTAGTGCACTTTGTGATATCACCCCTGCCTGCCTCTCCAGGACCATTTGCATCACTTTCGCTTTTCACCTATTTTTAAGCTACATAAAAATGACTGTAGTCTGCACAGAAGACTGCGCTCTCTCAGACTACCAAGTGTCTGTACATTTCCCTTTTTCAAGAATGTCAAGTCCCATTCTTCTTCACCTGGCAAAATTCATTCATCCTGTCACATTTCATATTGCCAAAGACAAGTCTCAGGTTCTTTGCTGTGGACCGGCACTACACTAGACTGATGGATACCAGTCACCTGCCATTCCCACCCGATACTCCACCCCTTCCATGCCCTCTTCCCTGCCCTGTGAAACTGACCCAGTTAGACTGTTTAATGACTGGAGAGCAAGAACTGTACTGATGTCTCCGGCTTTCTCCCTGACAGGCTGGCGCAGAATGACTGCTTTCACTTAGCAAACCTACTCCTACCAGTGGTCCTTCCTAAGTCATTCTTTTTCTGGTACAGCTGACTGCCTCCTTGCCTTTGCATCTTCAGCTCAGGAATGCCCCACCATCCATTGTCACTTCTCATAACCTCACGCACTACTTGCAAGAGTCCATCCATTAAATTCTCCTCTAATTACCCAGTCTCACCCTGCCTTCTCCTTCTTGTTCAGAATTTAATTATATAACTGTAAGCAGAAACAACCCAAACCAAAGAAAGACTTATAAAAAGAATCTAACAGAATATAGACGGAAAAGTTATATAAGATGAAGAGGTAAAGAACATTTGAGATAGGCACCATAGGCAATGGTCCTGTGGTACAAAGAAGCAAAGGATGTCCAGTGCTGTAGTTGACTTGAGAGGCACTAGAAGGCACAGAGGGCAGTGGTAAAGGATGGAGATTTGGAAAGAAACTCAATTTTGCAGTAAAGATTTAGTTTGTGATCTTGAGAGCAATGGGAAAGTGTCTCATATTCTCCCTGCCCTCACAGGCCTAGGTAAGGGATCATCTTCTTTTAGCCATTCCTTGACAACCTTCTACAGCACAGCCAGGACTAGGAAACTCTCATGGCAAAAAATTCAATACATGTTCACTGGATTAGTGAATAAATGAATGAGCTAAATAACACACGACCAGGTTTGTGACTTTCTCGGGCACCTCCAAACATTCTTCCTTGCACATACCCTAACTGGACTTATTCCTGTTTGCTCTTGGCTGAGTCTTCATCTATAATTAACATAAAGACTTTTGGAAAAAACAGTTAGGATCTTGAAAATTAGATCATTCCCAGACCAATCTTTTACACTTAATGACCATTTCATTCTAGAAACATCAAATGTAATGAGCAACATCATCATCTCAGGAGACGGACATTCTTTTCGTAATCACAAGAGTTTATTCTGTTAAATTTCACCAATTCAAGGTGATGGAGGAAAAGTCACTTGAAATCCATGAGATGGATGAAAGAGAGAGTTGTTTCAGGTTGTTTAGAACAAGAAATACAACCTTCTAGCCTTGAGATATACCAGCATGAACTAAGTGCTAGCCAAGTGCAAGAAGAAGCTTTATTTTCATTTGCTTTACAAACTGATGGTAAGGCTGATCTATATCTGATAAAATGATATGCAAAATTTTAAATTAGTTTCTTTATCATTCAATAATAAGTTAAAACACGAGGCTAAAACCTGCTTGCGATTGACCTTATTCTATACATTTACTTGTCTAATGCCAGGAACCAAAATTAAAATGCAAGGTGATCTCAAAACTGGCAAGTGAATATTCATTAATGTCATGAGAAGTCTTTCTGTATTCAGATATTCTGTGATAATGTAGATGCCCATCTTATGCTTAAGTGGGTAAAATGGAGATGATGCAAATGACCATGTTCTTTTTTATCTAAACTTGAGTCTTCCATGAACCAACAAAGTATCAAACAGCAAGATTTCTACATCAATGTTGGGATATGTTTGTGGCATAATGTTATGTAATTAACATAAAAACTTTGCATTTCATTCTGATAGAAAACATCAGGAAAAGTAACAAATAATATTCATTTACTTTTGAAGTTCAAACAAATATGCATCAACTTTTTTTAGTGACATAAAGAATGACTTTTTGCTTTTGGCTTCCCCCAGCAACTCTACATTCATACAGTTTATAAGTTGATAAGCCAGGAGACATTATACCAAAATCTTGTAAAATGAATAAACTCTCATTGTGACTAAAACACATTTTACTTCAATAAAACAGATGTATTGCTCACCAAAGATGCCATGGTGAATCCAATGACTTCAATATAACCATCATCATGACGCTGAGGTTCAAAGTCATGGTGATCTCCTGGGTTCCCCCAGGGCATTGTGCCAGCACAATATCTGCAAGAGAAGAGTAAAATCAGAATTAGAGTTTGTGCCAGTCTTCTCGTGATCATCATCAGGCAACAATTTATAGTTTGATCTGATGTTGATTGCACAAAAGAATGGCTTTCTACTCTTGGTTCATGTCTCCCAATAGAAAAGAAAATGGGTTTATCCCTTTCCCTTCCAAGTATCAATTTATGAAAATGGGTCAAAATTCGACAACAAAAGCATCCCATGGTGTCCAACTTTCTACTAATTCATTCTTTACCAACTTTTTATTTTTAAATTTTTATTGGAGTATAGTTGTCTTACAATGTTGCGTTAGTTTCTACTGTACAGCAAAGAGAATCAGCTATAGTACACACCCATCCCCTCTTTTTTTCACTTGGACTTCAAAGAGATCAAACCAGTCAATCCTAAAGAAAATCAGTCCTTAATATTCATTAAAAGGACTGATGCTGAAGCTCCAATACTTGGGCCACCTGATGGGAAGAGTCGACACACTGGAAAAGACCCTGATGCTGGGAAAGATTGAAGGCAGGAGGAGAAGGGGACCACAGAGGACGAGATGGTTGGATGGCATCACTGATTCAATGGACATGAGCTTGAGCAAGCTCTGGGAGATGGACAGGGAAGCCTGTGTGCTGCAGTCCATGGAGTTACAAAGAGTCAGACATGACTGAGTGATGAACAACAACAGCAATCCCCTCTTTTTCAGACTTTCTTCCCATTTAGGTCACCACAGAGCTTTAAGTAGAGTCCCCTGTGGCGTACAGTAGATTCTCATTAGTTATCTGTTTTATACATAGTATCAATAGTGTGTGTGTTTCTCACTCTATAATTCACATAGGCCTACTTTCTATGACATCCCATGAGTTATCAATAGGTGGTTTCAGAATTTGGTCTTGGAGGGAGACATATACATGCCAGTAAGAAAGGAATAGAGAATTGAGCTGGGTAAGCATCAGCAGTAAATACATAATTAAGACAATGAGTACCCCAGGATGGGGGGACAGTAACTGAAGACAGAGGAGTGAAAAAGGGGTGAGACAAAGATGTGAGATCAGAAAGGGAAGGGGAAGTCAGGGAAACTGAAAAGCAGAATAAACAAAGTCCAGAGGGGAGATGCGAAGGAGAAAGAAGAGTAAGGAGAAGAAAAGAAAATTAAAGCAAGCTAACGAACAATGTTTCCTGAGAATCTAGGCCCCCTACTTCAACGACTAAGATGAAAATACTTCAGGAATAAGTTGTAAGGGGCTAAACTGAGCACGGGCAAAATTCCCAGACATAGATTTACATACACTTCTCATTTCAACCAAATTCAGTTTAAATAGAACTTACTGGTGGATTTTTGTGTCTGAGTTGTCTGGTTTGCAAATAACAAAAGAGTCAGGGATCCATCCCTTTCAAATCTTGGCTTGGGAGCCTAGAAACTAAATTTAAGCCCACTGAGAAACGTACTTATTTGGAGACTAGTTAATCTTAAATACCCCTTTCTCCTGAGGTATATAATAGCACCAAAGAAAGCTGACATTCTGGCTAGAAAATGCTGCTCTAATTGATCCTATTTTTTCAAAGCAATCATCTGGCAACGATTTTGAATGAATTCCATGCTGAAATCAGGCTGGAAGGTTTCCTAATAGCTTTTGGGAAACTAAGAACACGTATTTATTCAAGTCCATCCTTCCTGGGGAGGGTGATAGGGTGGAGGGGTCAGTAATTGAGAATTACATTAAAATGTCTCGGTCCAGAGCACTGCCTGGGCTTCTTAAGCACGGGTAAGTATACAGCATGCGTGCTATACCACACACACAGAAAAACACCACAGAGAACATTAAACAAAGCAAGTAGGAGGAAAAATGATCAGGCCTGGGGACTCTTAATAAGTCATTAAAGGAACTATTTTTCATCGCTTGTACCTGGAAATTTTCCATCATGAAAGCAAAGAACCTTAGGTCAAACAGAGTTCACATGAAACCAAGGAAGACAATAAGAACAGGGCTTACCTGGGTATATTTAAAAATACTATACACTGGAACTTCAGTTCCTGGATCTTTGGGGTAAGATCGGTCCCATCACACTGCAACAATCAAAGCAGAAAAAGCAAGGGTTTTGAAGCTGGTGCAAGTCTACAAGCCAACTTAGCTGACAAGGGCAGGTACCAGAGTCTTACCCTTGTGCTTGTCTGTTGCTGACATGGATGGCCATTACTGTGACTGAAAATTTATTCTAACTTTCCCAGCTCCAGAGTTCAGGGCTTGGTTTTGCTTTGACTTCATGCAAAAACAAAGCTACCATTTGACCAAAATGCTTTTCTCTGGTCTCACAATCCAAGGAACTCTCATTATTCTTAACCTTGGATGGTGACTAGATACTTAGGCTTGTAGTATCAACTTTAAAAGATTTATGTAGGTTTAGTCACTAAGTCGTGTCTGACTTTTGCAGCCCTACGGACTGTAGCCCACTAGGCTCCTCTATCCATGGGATTTCCCAGGCAAGAATACTGAAGTGGGTTGCCATTTTCTTCTCCAGGAGATCTTCCTGACCCAGGGATCGAACCCGGGTCTCCTGCATTGCAGGCAGACTCTTTACCATCTGAGCCACCAGGGATTGCAAGATATTGAATATAGTTCCCTGTGCTATGCAGTAAATCCTTAAAAGATTTATGAACGCTTAGAAGAACAAAAGGACAAAGCCTCAAGATGAGGCAGTAGTAATCTCTACCACCATCATCTGATTCAAAAATAGTCATGCATATGACCATTTATTTTCTTTGCTTTTTGACATACTCTGTCTTTTGAAAATGTTCAATGTAATATTTTGAAAGCAGTTTGAAAGGAATAGATCCTGCATTTTTTTTTCCTATCTATTATAAATTAGCATTACCTCCATTAGTGATTTACTCTTATCAGTGCAATCTCATAGACTGTGACTGGTCTTCTGAGATGAACCACTTCATTGGTTCTGGATGTGACTTTGGGTTTCAAGGGCCTCAGGCTGGCTCGGCCTCAATACCTTTGTGTGTGGTTTCCCTGACCCGCTGGGGGCTTCCCTGGTGGCTCAGATGGTAAAGAATCTGCCTGCAATGCAGGAGAGCTGGGTTCAGTCTGTGGATACGGAAGATCCTCCGGAGAAGGGAATGGCTACCCGCTCCAGTATTACTGCCTGGGGATCTCCATGGACAGAGCCGCCTGGGGGCCGCAGCCCATGGGTCGTAGAGTCGGACACGACTGAGCGACCAGCACTTTCACTTTGCCTGACTGGTCAGTGCTCTCTTCAAGAGCATCCTCTGACTGATCAAGGAAGCGGCTTTTCGTTTCCCTTTCTCATGTCCCACTGGCGACAAACGCCAAAAGAGGAGCTTTCTGCTCAGGACTCTAGGCCTCTTGATGTCAAAGGTATAAAGCCTGCTTTTTATCTGCTCTCCTCACACCCTCATCGCATAATGTACCCCCCTCCCCACCCACCCCT
>SJYX01007982.1:29743-68047 GCA_006410675.1 Oreotragus oreotragus | reverse complement strand
CTCCCACCCCCCGTCTTCCCCTTGGGAGACAGGATTAAAGCATTCCCAAGATCCTTGCAAATTTCTGAAGTTTTCTTCAGAGGGACTTGCAATGCAGGTTACGATGACTCTGCTAGCCATCAGGGTTGTCTCATTCTCCTCCTCCCAGCTGACCTTAACCCAGACTAGTTTTCATGAGCATTCTCAAAAACTGTTTCTGGAAAAGCTTATAATCATAAATAAGCAAAGTATTCTCAAATGTTATTTAGATTGGAATGAAGTTCTAGACATTGATTGAAGGTGTTTTCACAACACTTTCAAAACCTTAAACACTCATAAGGTCTCCCAATTTAAGGACTTGAGTTGATAGATGGTTCTATCAGTGAAGAAAAAATGTAGACGTCTTAAATGATCAAAACTGAGTGTTGTAAGCAACTAAAACTTTCAAAAAAAAAAAAGCATGTGATATCTTCATAGTATGCAAAACAGCACTGTTGCATTACAGCAAAAATCCTATATTATATATTACTTTATTTAGAACAGAATTAATTTTTTTAAAATTTTCTACTTTTTCCACCTGAAAAAAAAATAGTNAACTGAGTGTTGTAAGCAACTAAAACTTTCAAAAAAAAAAAAGCATGTGATATCTTCATAGTATGCAAAACAGCACTGTTGCATTACAGCAAAAATCCTATATTATATATTACTTTATTTAGAACAGAATTAATTTTTTTAAAATTTTCTACTTTTTCCACCTGAAAAAAAAATAGTGATTCTGGAAACTCAGCAAATTCTATGAGGATGCATGCCTTACCTTACAATATTTTACAAAATTTTCCTATATATTATTGCATTTAAACGTCACAACTCTTTAGGACCGCAGTTTTCAACTTTCTCCCTACTTCAAACACACAAAGGAAAATATTTCCATACAAAAAAATCTTCCTGTGTACAAGCTCCCATGTGGATGAATCAAAACAAGAAGAACACATGTGCAGTAGAACAAAAGAAGGATGTATGTAGGTTTTTGTTACTATCCTCTGGGGGTGTGTGTGTGTGTGTAGTATTTGTGCACATTTTTTATATTTCTGTGAGATGAGATTATTCACTATTACATCAGAAACACTGACTTCACCCCATGGCAGAGATAAGAGAGTCTGCTCTTATGTGTCCATCCGTCTGCTCTGACGTCCCAGCTTTTCAGTCTCACTCTCAGTGACGTAATTGTAGAAACACCCTTGTATATTTCTGGGTCACAGCACAATGCTAATTGTTGCTTCAAACACATGTGCTTTTAGTCATATAGACAGACCTCATAAAGATAGATCTAGGACTGAATCCCAATTGTTAAGACTTAGTTTCTATTGTGTGTGTGTGTTTTCTCTTCAAAAATTAAAGATGATTACACAGACCAATCCACCTGGAATATTATACCTACTGGCTGATACCAAACCTTTTCTACGTTTCCGGCTGCCACTTTGGCCTCTCTGCAGGCTCTTTTTAATCCCTGCCCTATGGCCACCCTTGCCTGAGACATTTCTCAACAGGAAGACTGCCAGATGGGGGAGAAAAGCTCTCCAGTGGTGTGGAGACACGTGGAGTTTAATTTCCACCCAGCTGAGTTAGACAGCGAGCACCATTCAATATAGCCAGTGCCCTCCACTCACTGGCTCTCCAGGCAGGTGCTGCAATGTCCCCAATAATGCGAAAAAAATACTGGGAGAAGAAGGAAAGTTTATTTTTGGCTGTTTGCGGGCCGCTACAGAAGAAACAGGATAAGTCTCAGGCAAGGTTGCTGCTGCTTAAATAACCATCGCTTTATCAAAATTAAGATCTTCACAGTTTAATGGACTATGTCTCTTTCTCGTATCTAGATTTAAAAAGGCAATATTCCAGTTTTCAAGAGTTGCTATGACTAAAGGATACTAGCTTTTCATTAGTATTTTATGCGAACTGAAACATCTGGAAGTGATGCCGAAGGCTGTTAGTGGTAACGTCTTTGTTTCAAATGATTTAGGCGATTTGTGTCTCCTATATGGTTTATTGGTGTCAAGAAAATTGAATATTTATCTTAGGCTCCTCTGCATTCCTCTGTAAATCCATTAGTTTAAGGTCATATATTTCTCTCTATTTGCGTGTATACCTTTTATCCTACCCCCTTCTGTCACAAATGCTATTCTTATCTGTTCCACAATAAATCCAAGCATTGCTGTGTTCCCATTTCTCTTTCCTTATCTGTACATTTTTCCTGTCTTTCCTGTTTCACTTTACTTATACAGGGATGTGCAACAAAGTCATGCTCATTCCCTCTCTCAACTCGTTTACTTCAAGGAAGCACTTTATCTTTCTTAATAGTTAATGAGATGCTATTTTTAAATATATCTCTTAGAGAAAAAAATGACTTCCCATCTCCCCTGCCTCCAAGATGACTGTTTCCCACCTGGGGATAGAGAGTCAGAAGTAAACAGCAGCCAAAAGGATTCCTAAGTGGTAAGGGACTTTGACCAGGCTAGAGAGTAAGTGACCACAAAATACTAAAATCAAAGTATTTTTCTAAAACTGAAGATTCTTCAGGTAGCCTGGGGATAAAGCTGGTTGTTTGATGAACATCTATTTCTACTTCAAGACCCAGCTCAACATGCTTGCTTTGATGACTTCCGTGACTACACCAGGGGTAGTTTGCATTTCTCCTTTTGTGCCACCAGCATATGACACAAACAGTCGAATAGCAACATTTATTCTATTGTCCTGCCATGAGTTAGGTGCCCTTCAGCATGACCAAACCGTGAGTCTTTTCAGGAGCAAAATCCATCCATCTTATTTAACTTCATCCTCTGTTCAGTGGCCAACACATAACTGAATGCTCCTAAACGTTGGCTGAACACACCATACTCAATTCAGTTCAAGTTCTATGCAGCCCACTGATTAAGTACATAAACTGGTATTTAGGGTTTATGTTAAGGACATGATATTTGCATTCAAAGGGAAATGAGTCAACACATGCAATACTTACGACAACTTTAACATGTTTGGATAAATCTCTAGAGCTTCTCTGTAGGAAATCAGAAAAAGCTGCCTATACCACAAGGAAAGAAAGAAAAAAAAAAAATGCTTCATTACACAGTTATGCCAAAGCCCTGATTCTATGTGATAGATAGATCCTAGGAATTCTGAGTTATGCAAAAATACAAAATATAAAACAAATTATCTAAAGTAGTGCAGAGGCTGTCAAGTTGAAATCTCTTTGTTTTCAAAATGTAACTTATAATAAAATTTAAGATAGCAGTAGGAGAGAGAAAATGTAGGTAATTTCAAGGGTCAGTTTGGAGATCTGACGGCCTTTCCTAACCTTCCTGTTCATCCAGTAGATGCTGATAAAATCTTTAACTCGCCACTGAAACTGTCCTGTTTCACCTCTTTTTTACTTTAATCTCCTCTATCCAGTGGTATAAACTTAAGCACACTTTAAAAATCAATATTTTGGAGGCCTTCTTTTTTTTTTTTTCTCTTTCTAGCCATTCACATCCAGGGATGTCCCTGAGAAGAAGAAGAGTGCCCCTTTATCTCATATATGCCTCCATGAAAAAACTCTCCATGGTCTCTTAATTTTGCATCCAAATGTCAATGCATAGGATACATACCTTTATGAAAACTACATTCTTACCCAAGACTTGCCATACATCTTTCAGTCTACCTAATTTTCCAGTTCTCTAGCTTGACTTTGATGTTTATTTTCCACACCACTTCCTGAATATCATTCCCACTCAGCATAAGGGCTTTAGAGTTCAAAAATAATGAACTCTCTGCCAACCAGCTTAAGAAATATACCTTTACTTTTATCCTTCAACCAACACATTAAGCATTAACTATATATAAACATAGGGCTTCCCGGGTGGTGCAGTGGTAGGAAATTTGCCTGCAATGCAGGAGACCTGCATTCGATCCCTGGGTTGGGAATATCCCCTGGAGAAGGAAATGGCAACCTATTTCAGTATTCTTGCCTGGAGAATCGCATGGACACAGGAGCCTGGCAGGCTACAGTCCATGGGGTCAGAAAGAGTTGGACATATCTGAGCACACACACACACAGACACACATGTAAACATCTGTGATGTGTATGTAATTATTAGCATAGTATATTAGCATCTTTATTACCATCAGTAAATTAGTATAAATCACATGTAATCATTAAAAAATGAAAAGTATACTTACCCCTGCATAGAACATTTTATTTCGAAAACGACTGTTGAATTTCTCTGGATTTGCTTCTGTGAAAGGGAAAAGGTGGTTTTGTCACAGACTTCATTAGAAGTAGTGAGTTAGATTAGCCCTCCACATTTCCTCTGTCCCTCCCTATCCCAAGGAACCAACAGCTTCTTTATCGTGTTTCCCTCAGTTATAGGCAGTTGGCACAATAGCCCAGGGATACAAAATGTGGCCCCAAACTGTCACCAGTGGCAGTATCAACTGAGACATGCAAATTATTAGGCTCCAGCCTAATCCTATTGAATTAGAATGTCTGGGGGCTGGGGTCTAGGAATCTGGCTTAACAAGTTCTGCAGGTGATTCCCATGCACATTAAAGGCTGAGACACCCTGGACTCTCTTCAAAATAGAGGAGTGGTTGGAATACAGGGCAGCAGTGACAGAAGAAAGAGGGCAGGGAGAAGGGAGAGGGTCTACTGTCTGCTTTGACCTCCATGGAGCACAGCTTCCATAAACTATGTATGCAGCTCAAATTTAATACAGGGAATTTGGATAAAAATCAATGAAGAATTTGCTGTCACATTTTGCAAAAACTCCTAACTACCATCTACACTCTTGTTTGTGACAGGCCTCGAAAAACCATTGGATTTAGTGAAGAGATGTAAATATTATATCATATGTGTGTATGTGTGTATGCGGCATCCAGATGGCTCAGTGGTAAAGAATCTTCTTGCCAATGCAGGAGATGCAGTTTGATCCCAAGGTTGGGACGATCCCCTGGAGAAGGAAATGACAACCCACTCCAGCATTCTTGTCTGGGAATCGCTCCTCCCAGAGGAGCCTGGGAGGCTATAGTCCATGTGGTTGCAGAGTCAGAGACACGTGAGCACACACATACAGGCAGATACAGACATACACAGATGACCTGCAGAATGGACTCAGGGCAAAAGACAGCAAAGGCTCTGGCTGAGAATGGTTTAATTTGGCGTTTGTTCCTGGATGTTATATAGGTTGAAGACCATAAATAGATTAAACAAGAATCTTCATCAGAGAATGGTCACATGAATTCAAGGGATGATAAAAATCCCCAAATGAAATTCCTTACACTCTGATAAAATTCCAAGCCATTCCAAAGGAACCCACTGTCAGTGCTGTCTTCTGCTATTTTGTTCATTCGTTATCCTTTTTTAGGACTAGATCTTTCTCCAAGTCATTTCTCACCAGACAGCTGGCTGACTGGCCGAAAATGTCCAAATCCCAACCCTATATTTGAATGGCAAGCATGACACCAAACGGCAAAGTTCACAGAAACCAAAATTTTACCTACGATAGTCTGCCTCCTGGCCCCTATAATTCGCATCCTTCACATGTGAAAAACTCATTCACTTCCTCCCAGGTCCCAAAAGGTCTCATTCCCATTACAGCATCAACTCAAAATCCAAAGACCTCATCTAAATCTCATTAGTTCAAACTTGCCAAATCTCATCATCTAAGTCATCTAAATGATTTGGCTCTGAATGTAATCCATTTATAATGATGACGAAACCCTGGGTATAATCCATTCCATTATTTTAACATATTAATCCCATCTTTGTGTACAGCACAATAAACATATGTGCCATTAAAATGGAATCCAAAACTCTACTTTTATCTGTAACGGGTCTTGCCTATTAGGGAGATATTAGCAAATATAAGTTTAATGCTATGTTTATAAAAGCCAATAAGCAATTTGAACGCCATATAACTCATGTGTGCATGCTAAGTTGCTTCATCCATGTCCAACTCTTTGTGACCCCATGGACTGTAGCTCACCAGGCTCCTTTGTCCACGGGACTCTCCAGGTAAGAATACTGGAGTGGACTGCCATGCTCTCCTCCAGGGAATCTCCCCAAGCCAGAGATTAAACCCATGTCTCTTACCTGCCCTGCATTGCCAGGCAGGTTCTTTACCACTAATGCTACCCAGGAAGCCCATATAACTCACACATCTTCCAAATTATCTACACTGGATATTAACCCAATCTTAAGACATCAGTTATGTATACATTAATGGCTTCAAAATCTATGCCTACAGTGACAGTGTCACCTTCAATTAAAATTCTATGTGTAATAAAAATCTTTTCTTTCAAAGTCACTGCACCTTAAGGACAAATATTTTTACCAGCATTATCTTCATTTTTCTAACACCATGGAAAAAATCTTCACTCTGTATTAACTAGTCATCTAACCCATCTTTATCACAAGCTCCTTTGTCCCTCTGTACTTTTCTTTCCTGTCTGAAATGCCCTTACCCATTTTACTTCTTGTCTACATCACATTCCTTCTTTATTTCCCACCATATTTCCTCCTACCCTTTCTGGAAACTTTCCCCTGATACTTTTCTTCTGTCAACAATCCCCACCAAACTCCCATATTACTCACTGCCTATATATATTCCTCTTACTATATACTCCCTCTACTTTTATTTATCTTTTATATATGAGCCTATTCTCCAATTTAACATTCCATTCCTATAGCAGACATTTGAGACAGCCACTGGACTTGGCACAGGAGGATACAAATAAGAGAGTCTTTTGCCCTTGTGCTGTTTAAAGAGGGGAAGACAGATCTGAAAATGAAAATGAAAAATGTCATTTTGTATATGCCATAAAAAGNTAGCAGACATTTGAGACAGCCACTGGACTTGGCACAGGAGGATACAAATAAGAGAGTCTTTTGCCCTTGTGCTGTTTAAAGAGGGGAAGACAGATCTGAAAATGAAAATGAAAAATGTCATTTTGCATATGCCATAAAAAGATGTCTATATAAGACGACTCCACGGACTGTAGCCCACCAGGCTCCTCTGCCCAAGGAATTTTCCAGGCAAGAATACTGGAGTGGGTTGCCATTTCCTTCTCCATATAAGATGAAGTGGGGGCAACATGGGGGAGTGGGGTCCACACATAGAGAAAATCAAAAGTGTTCCAGAGGCAAGTACACTTGAATCTAGAATGATGAATAGATGTCACACTGAGGTTTGAGATGGAAAAGAAGTTTACAGATACTAATACTGGAGTGGGTTGCCATTTCCTTCTCCATATAAGATGAAGTGGGGGCAACATGGGGGAGTGGGGTCCACACATAGAGAAAATCAAAAGTGTTCCAGAGGCAAGTACACTTGAATCTAGAATGATGAATAGATGTCACACTGAGGTTTGAGATGGAAAAGAAGTTTACAGATACAGAAGCCTGGACAGGGTTTCTCAAAGGTCAACTGTGCTTGAGTCTTATTACTTGAGCAAGAGCCTTGCAGGGATGGTGATGGTGAAATTTAGCAGTCCACTGAAAATAACACCTTTTCAAAGAAATCTGTCAGTTCACCATATGAATCATGAAACATTCATAATCCTTTGAAACATGCTGCTCTGCATGCCTCTTTATATTCAGAGAAAATAGCAAATCCTAAATCAAATTTAAATACTGCCTCTTCAGGAGTAATTACTGTATTTCCTTGACCTTGTAGTGTAAGGTTCAAATCCTCTGAATAATAAGCAATTTCAATGAGGGTATGACTCGAGTGTCCAATCTCAGACTAAAAGTTTGATGTGTTTAATATCTTTCATGTCCCCCAAAGATGACTATCTAATTCACATAGCTGGCAAAGTGAGACCTAGCTTTGCTACCTGATAACCATAATTATTGTTCAGTTCAGTAGCTCAGTCGTGTCCGACTCTTTGTGACCCAATGAATCGCAGCACGCCAGGCCTCCCTGTCCATCACCAACTCCCGGAGTTCACTCAAACTCATGTCCATCGAGTTGGTGATGCCATCCAGCCATCTTATCCTCTGTCATCCCTTTCTCCTCCTGCCCCCAATCCCTCCCAGCATCAGGGTCTTTTCCAATGAGTCAACTCTTCGCATCAGGTGGCCAAAATATTGGAGTTTCAGCTAATAGTGGACTAGAGTATTTTCAATGTACTTCTTCAAGTACTGTCATAATGCAATAGTGTAAAGTACTGGGCAAGATTCCAACCAACAATTGAATGACCAATCCTATTAAATCTCTGAATTTTGTTTCAAGTGATTTTTGTTCTGTTACACAACAGTTCACTCAGATATGGCTTAGCCACTTTGAGAAGAATAAAACAGCATCTATTTTCCTATCAAATAAAGTATACCTTCTTCTTTTAAAAATCACTTTTTAAAATTTATTTTTTGGCTGCACCACACAGCATGTTGGATCTGACTTCTTTGACCAGGGATCAAACCCACATCCTCTGCATTGGAAGCATGGAGTCTTAACCACTGGCTCAGCAGGGAAGTCCAATATACTTTCTTTCTGATCAAATTATTCAAGTGTTTGCATTATTTACATACAAAGTCAATCAAAATGTTCAGCCTTTCTTTATTCTTTATTTGCTTTTCTACTGGTAATTCTAAAAGCATTTACACAGAAAACGCCAATAATAAACTGTCTCAAAATGAACGTCATTTTAATTGTCCCTTCTAAAAGAAATACAATACAGATATTAATAAAAGTCTGCAACTGTACCATGTCAATTTGATGGGCTATTTCATATCTATGCCAAAAGCTTTCTGCAGTTGAGTTTTTAGGATTCTGCTTTAGTGAGATTTGTATTTATTACCCAGTCCATGTTAATGGATTAGCATAATTCCCAATTTATTGTATGTTTTTACCAATATCTAGTAGGTTATTCTATGCAAGGTTATTTTTTTGGAATGGCTCTCATGAGGCTTTGAATCACTCTGCAAGTATTGGATGCAAATGATACAAGCTTTGTCATGAAGTCACAGTCCCTGAGCAGCTGCATTAGAGAACAGTTTCGAGTCTCAACTGTGGTTTGCATGGCTTCCTCCAATTTATTGTATGTTTTTACCAATATCTAGTAGGTTATTCTATGCAAGGTTATTTTTTTGGAATGGCTCTCATGAGGCTTTGAATCACTCTGCAAGTATTGGATGCAAATGATACAAGCTTTGTCATGAAGTCACAGTCCCTGAGCAGCTGCATTAGAGAACAGTTTGGAGTCTCAACTGTGGTTTGCATGGCTTCCAGCCACTATCTATCAACAAAAATAAGTACATCTGACCCTAATGAAAATGCAGCCTCACTTTCTTCCTCCTCCTCCTGCAGTGGAGCTTGAGATTTTTTGACTATCCAGGTAAAATCATGGGGAAAACCCCAATAAACCGAAAACAGAAAAAAAAAATTAGCCTGATGGGCTGCCCTGGTGATTCATTGGTAAAGAATCCACCTGCCGATGCAGGAGACATGGTTCGATTCCTGATCTGGGAAGATCGCACATGTCACAGAGCAACTAAGCCCGTGCGCCGCAACTATCGTCCTTGTTCTCTAGAGCCTAGGAGCTGTAACTCCTGAGCCCACGTGCCCCAGCTACTGAAGTCCACACACCCTAGAGCCTGCGCAAGGCAGCGAGAGGAGCCACCGCCACGAGAACCCTCACGCGGCAACCAGACAGCAGCCCCGCTCAGCACAACTAGAGGAAAGCCCGTGGAGCGGTGGAGCTCCAGCGTCGCCAGAAGTAAACTATACTGAAAAAATAGCTCGAGTCATTATACCTTTCATCATTAATAATGATTTCTTTTCTACTTAATGCAAAAAAGATAGACTAAGAGATACTAAAAGGTCCACACCTTACATCAGCCAATCTGTTTCAATCTGTTTCAACATTTCGTGTATATTGTGTACCGCCATCTCTAGATCCTCTCCATGAAAATGGCCTTCATTACTCTCAGTCAGCATCAGTCCTCCCTTACCAGCTCTTCAGTCACTGTTTTTCCTCTTTTTTTTTTTTTTTTTTACTCACTTCTTGGTCATTCACTGACTTTAGTTTCCAGTCAAACATAAAGATTAGCAGTCCTGAGTCCTGGAGCACACATCTGGTCCTGATCTTTACTGTCTTTGAGACCCTAAACAATGAGGTCTCGGGGTAACATCTGCACTGAGTTCCTATCTTATTGAGCTCCCAGGGTCACTCTGAGAGTTCAAATGGAGAAACAGCAGTAGGGCACACTGTGGACGCTTAAGTGATACGCAAACAAACAAAAGGGAACATGCAAAACACCTGCTGGAAACTTCCTCCCTGGGAGATGGAAACGGGACGTTGTCCTCACCTCTGGATTCATGGAACTCCAATGTGACGTGCGCATCGAATCCGAGGCTGAAGTAGTTATTGAAAACATTCAGAGGAAGCTGCAATGACGAACAAAGGCAGAGGTAAAGTTGAAAGCCAGACACCGGTCTGTGGGGCAAAGTCCCTGGGAGAAAGACCAGTCACAACCCAAAGTAGGGGTGTCTACATAGAAGGAACAAGGGATTTTTGAATTAATTCTTTAGGGAGAGCTCAACTCATAGGATACTCCCAAGAATTTAAAATAGTTTAGGAAACAAGAGACACAACACAAATTATTAAGTAAGAACCATTCTTGTGGATATTATAACAGGAAAATCTTGAGGGCTGAGCGATGCACATTTGTAACAGTTACAAGGGATGATTAAACATAGGGATTTTTGAATTAATTCTTTAGGGAGAGCTCAACTCATAGGATACTCCCAAGAATTTAAAATAGTTTAGGAAACAAGAGACACAACACAAATTATTAAGTAAGAACCATTCTCGTGGATATTATAACAGGAAAATCTTGAGGGCTGAGCGATGCACATTTGTAACAGTTACAAGGGATGATTAAACAAACTCTGCAAATAAATTTAATTGTAAGGATCACATCTAACCTTCTTAATCAGTAGATGCACATTTTTTTGAAGAGTTTATGTTCAGCAAATTAATATTGCTACTGAAAATAAATACCATTTAATTTATTTACCCTTATTTTCTAAAAATCTATATATTTTCACCAAAAGTCTTGTAAGCAATAAGCCAGTGGGAGCCATTTAACTGTTCTCAACCGAGATAAAAACTAAAAGCTAATTAGGAGGGTAGCACTGACATCCACACACTGTCGTGGGCAATCAGACAGCTTGCAGGAAGCTGCTGTACAGCACAGGGAACTCAGCTCAGTGCTGTGGCAGCCTAGGGGTGGGATGGGATGGGAGGGAGGCTCCAGAGGGAGGGACCCATGTAGATTTATGGCTGATCCACACCGTGGTGCAGCAGAAACCAGCACATCGTAAAGCAATTATCCTCCAATTAGAAATAAAACATACGTGTGTGTATTTATTAGCACTCAGATTTTTATTTACTCTATTAACTCTTACATCTTTAATATGACCATGAAATACACAAACACAGACACATAGAAATATACACAAGCCTCAGCTTTCCTTGCCAGATTCCTCTGGGTCCCTGGCTCTTACTGCTGCAAATTGAGTAAAGGGGAGAACAAACCATGTAGCCTGAAGTCCTGCATTAAACCTACGAAGCTGACATGATCTGAAGGCCTTTGGTTTAACGTGAGAACAATTAGGAAAGTATGTGGGAAATGCTAGAAGGCATATGGTGGTTCTTCTGCAACTCAGATTGGAAGGTAAATGTTAAAGTAAACAGAGGGGAAATATTATCTCAGCCTGGATGATGTTTCCAGATAATGATCAGATTTCTCCTCCAGAGAGCAATGCACTCCTATTAGAAATAAGTGTTTAGCCTCAAGATTTCAAAAATTACTGGGTTTACTATGCCCCTTGATTAGTAAGATTTTTCTCTTTGACTAGAGCAATCATCTTGTGAAATGAGAGGGAGAATCAGAGAGAGAGCGAGAGAGAGATTACTAATAATACAGAAACACAAAAGTTGAAATAAAGGATGAACCCCTCCACGGAAGGCTGACTCAGAGCATGTACTGATTCAGAGGTCAGCTCAGCCCTTAGAAGTGGTTACAAGTGACTGGAGAACAGGGAGAGAAACTAAACACACAGAACAATGCCAAAACATGTCTCACTCTCCTGGCTTCACTTTTGAGAATGTCCAGTTCCTGCACTTAAACAAAAATACAAGTCCTTAGGAATGACAGCAAGGGTTGGTGATCCTGCCAGAAGCACAGCTATGTCCATTTCTACCATTTATGTTCTTTTGGCTACGATTCTAACCCATGGCTCAGCATCCGCTGATAACGTAGGAGAACATCTGGTCACCATCCTCTAAATAACATCTCAATTTAATCTGTTTTGAGAGTTCTTATTCTCATTTTCCAGGAAAAATTGCCCCAATTTCCTACACATCTCCTTACAAATCCACTTTTGAAACCCTTTAATTATCTGGATTAATGTCCCCAGGCTGCATCAAGAAGTCTTTCCATTTCTTAAGCTGTTGGGAAAAGAATTAAATAGAGATTGCTATTGAGGGCCTAACCATTCCAAGTTGAGTGGAGATAGGACCTTAACATTTCCATATGGTTAATTTCTTTGTACTTTAGCTGTTTTACGCCCAGTTTCTATAAGTCAAATACATTACAAAGAAGTATTATATCCCAAGACGATACTTGCTTAAACAACATTGTGACATTACAAACTTCAGGTCAACTGAGCAATCATGATATCTATGAAAAACCTTAGTTTCTGGACCATAGTTTAGGTGAAAAAACTATGAAGGTAAGACAAAACATGTTTTAACCAATTTTAGTCAAATAAGTAACTTGAGCTTCTACCACAATTGGTTGGGATCTTGATGCTCATCAATAAAGGTGCATTTGTTGCTGTTTGGTCACTAAGTTGTATCTGACTCTTTTGCAACCCCATAGACTCTAGCCCACCATGCTCCTTTGTTCATGGGATTTCCCAGGCAAGAATACTGGAGTGGGTTGCCATTTCCTTCTCCAAGGAAAGGTGCACTGGTTTGGTCTAAAATGATACCGGATTCAAAGGGCAAAGCACCATGAAATCCTGGCTTCAATCAATGATGTAATCCAATAGAGTAGGGATGCTACACGGATGCTGGGCCTTCACCCTACATCTACTTAATCAGAATCTCCGGGAACAGGGCCTTGCTATCTGCCTTTCAGAGGCACACTGCCTGGAGATTCTTACACAATGAAAATGTGAAAACACTATCATAGAAGAAAAAGGCAAAGTAATAGAAAGCAAGTGGCCACTCAGAAACCTATCAGATTTATATGAAATTGAGGCCAGAACTTAAAACTGAATTTTCCCCTGAAGCTCCACAGTAGCATTTTTATCATTATATCCCTTGGTTTGTGAGATACAAGTTTAATCACTGAAGGAAAAACGCTAAGTCAAACATTTATTTAGGTGTATCTTTGCATTCCAAACAAGTGATGAAATTGGAATTTTTGCTATCAGACCAGAAATCTCAGATGGTATCTTTCTATCGAAAGACCTTGTGCCTAATGTTTCAGGCCATATGACTTTTTTTTTTTTTTAATCTTCTCATGGGTTTAAGATTTTGCAATGAATTTGAAAGATTGGAAAAATGACACATTTCTTTCTGGTGTGGAATTTGAGGACAGAGACTAGCTCCCTGCACTATGGAAGCATTTAGGAAATCTTGATCTTTAGAAGTCTATGGGGCAGAATCACTGGGTAGCATTATTCTCACAGCCCTAGTAGCCATAACCTCTATAGGAGGGAATCAGACATTAACCCTCCGGCCAGGAATGTATTTCCTGTGGCTCAGGCAGAAAATACTCCAGGGTTCCCTTTTTGCAGAAGGGAAAAGTCTCTAACCTTACACACGCCATCTTCCAGTTCTTCAGGAGGCAAATCTGGGTTTCTTTCCACGTGGAGGTTCCAGCGATCCAGCTGTACGATCGTCCCATCTTCTACTTGGCAGAGGATCTTAGAAACAGGCTCATCAGTGTAGCCCTAAGGAATGAAAGAATGAACACACTGCTGTCTGGAACAGTGGACGGAACAGCCAAAGGTATTGATAGTTCATGCCAGGCGGAGACCTTCTGCTACAGCTCTCTCTTTATTTTGCAATTAACAAGGCTGAGACTAAACTGTTTCCCTTGAGATATTTAGAATTTAAGACAATAGTCACAGTTACCGTGCACAGAAATACTATGTCTAGTTGGTTTGAGTGGAAGAATGACTTCTGTTAGCACCAAGAACTAACAGTCAATGGTAGTCATTTGAGAGCCATGCTGGATGGCTGTTTTTATCAGGGTGAAAACAGATTTCCCCACGTCTCCCTCTAGAGAAATTTGGAGGATACATAGAACAAGTATATGTGGCAAAGCAGGAAAATAATCAAGCGACATCTGCTAGGTGATTTCTAATATTCCATTTCACTCCCCTCTCCCTAACCTTGTCCTAAGACACCATTCCTTTCAGGACCTAAGGCACTGACTGATGAATAGCCCTGCTAGGGAGCCATCTACTTACTCCTTGGACACACATGACTGATAGCATGATTATTAAGGATGATCAAGTCACTGATTTAGTTAAGAGAAACTAATACTGATAAACACATTAGCTGCCTCATAAGAATATATTATTTATACTATGCCTACTTAAAATTTAAAAAAAGACCTCTGGGAAGTTAATTCACCCAAGGCTAAATAAATATCTGCTTATATACTGACATAATTATCACCCATGGGAGGTTAATACACCCAAAAGCCGGATTAATACCTGCTAATATCTGAAGATAATTTTCATCGAGCCCAGCCCAGGCAATAATTTCATATGAGCAGTTAAAAAGCCAGTCAGGCAGCATATGTTAGCATATTGTGCTTTCTTATTTTCCTAATACTATAAAAAAGATTAATGATGATGATAATATAATAGTTTTAAAATGACTTGTTGTTTAGTCACTAAGTCATGTCCGGCCCTTTGCAACCCTATAGACTGTAGCCCACCAGCCTCTTCGGTCTGTGGGATTTACCAGGCAAGAACCCTGGAGTTGGTTTGCTATTTCCTTTTCCAGGGGATCTTCCTGATCCAAGGATCAAACCCGCATCTCTCATATTGCAGGAGGATTCTTTACCACTGAGACACCTGGGAAGCCCCTTTTAAATGGCTGCTTAGTGGTAGATAAACTACTTTCAACAAGCTAGCCTGAAGTTGACTCCAGGGTGAAAAGGAAAATTGGTTACCTGAATAGGCAAAAGCCTGATGACGTTGACCAGAAAACTAAACGCTCAAACAAAGCCATGACTCTTCCAAAGTGAGAATCAGAAATCCGAACCAGATTCATCAGGGCAGAACTAGGTGTCAGGAGCAATTTGAGTCTCTGTAATTGCTTAATATGAGGACCAACCCATCCCCTGGATACCTGTGACTATTGTCTTTTAATGGATACCTCAAAAAGACCCAGACCTGAGTACTAAAACCCATTTTTAAAAATAAAACTTCCTCTTCTCTAGCTGACTATAGATTTAAACTGAATGTAAAACCACGGTTCATGGGGACCTTGATTCTCAACTCTAACTTGTTGCTTGAACAAGAGGAGCACATGTCCCTCCACTAGAGCATCTGTGGATTCGGGGACTCTGCTGCTTGATGACATGGGCAGCCCCTGAGAACATGCTTACCCCTCCCCAGTTGAGAGTCCGAGCCAGGTCATTCCCAGTCCCCAGAGGAAGGACCCCGACGGGAGGCTGAGGGCTCAGCTGCAGTTCATCCAGAATGGAAAGGATCCAGCCCACCTACAGACATTTGGGGGCCAGAAGAGAGAAGAAAGATAAATAAGTTACAAAGAAGACAACCTGAGAATAGGAGGCTTTAAAAGGAGCAAAACAGAATAGGCATATTTTTCTTTAAAAGTCCAGCAATCAGGAAACAGAAAGGGCACTTATCGCAAGCAGTTTCAACGAGCCAAGTTTCTTCCAAGGGAAAAAGACCCATTTTGTATACACCATTTCATATAAACAAAGCTAGACCCACTCATCATGTGTTTAACTACTATGTGTGTGCGCTCAGTCATATTTGACTCTTTGCAACCCCATGGACTGTAGCCATGGGGTTGCAAAGAGTCAAATGCAGGCTCCTCTGCCCATGGCTTTTTCCAGGTAAGAATACTGGAGTGGGTTGCCATTTCCTTCTCCAGGGAATCCTCTTGACCAAGGGATTGAACCCACATCTCTTGTGCTTAACTAGAGATCTACTTTAAAATTCAGGAGAGTTTACAACTTAGGGAGGTTGGTTTATCCCTAAGGCATTTCAGGAAATCAGACTAAATCTCAATTCTGGCTCACACTGGCTTTGTCATCTTGATTAAATATTTAACCTCAGTAAGACTCATTTATTCTATTTTCAAAATGAGGATAATACCAACCTCACAAGACTGTTTATAGATTAAAACTAAAACATACATAAACACCTTGATATGGTGCACAGCTTATGGAAGTACTCATTAAATGGTCACTCTGTACGTTATCATCTTAGAAATTAGTAGTGCTTTCCTAAATATCCCTACATTCCTCTTAATGAAACATTAAAAAACATAATTATGGATGAACTTAGTACTTATTATAAGTTTAGGCAGAAAATGGATACTTATACACTAGAGTCATATTCCTGTTCAATCTTTTCCTAAGATAAATAATACTTGGTGTTTTGTCTTATTATAACTATTTAGAAAAATTACCCCAAACTTGGAAACAGAAAAAAAAAAAAAACCTGAATATCCTCACAATGTCATTCTAGAGCAGCTTCACAGGCTTATCTAAGAACTTTATGAGTGTAAGTTACTGAGAAAATTTTGTCCTGTAGAGTTACAAACATTGAGAAGAGAAGATCACTTTAAATGCTCTGGTTCTATTACCCCATCAGAACATAAACCAATTTTGTCTCAAATTTAGAAAAATTATTCTGGTATAAACTACATAATTCTTTTCCTCTTCTCCAATAAACTGGTGGTATTATCTTGCTAACTCCTTTATTACAAACCTAAATACATTTTTTAACATTTATTGATTCTAAAGTTGTTTGAGAATCATGTTTCAAATTTTTTAAAACTGTAGTTTAACAGTACATTTATTGAACACTACTAGATATAAAGCATGGAAATAAGGAGTTGAAATAAAAAGATGAGTGAGACACTCTAAGGTAAGACAGAATGGTTGCTCTCAAGGATTTTACAATTAACAAAAAGAGGGGCATACTGATCTTTTCTGTGTGCTAGTCCCTAAGCAAAGCTTTCTACTGAATTATTAAACTTCAAAACAACTCTCTACAATAGATATAATTTTCATTCCCAATTCATAGACAAAGAAACCAAGGCTTGAAAGGTTCAGTGACTGCCGTAACATCACAACATTTATACGGTAGAGCTGACATTCAAAGCTAGGTTTGCCACACATCAAAGGCCAACCTCTGAGCCGCTCTGGTGCAAGGAATGTTTCAGTAAAGAACTAAACTCAGCTCCCAAGTGGCCTGACCATCCCAGAGTCAATAGCATGGACCTTTGGGATCTTTGGAGAACTGGGGAATTCTTCAGTTCAGTTCAATTCATCGCTCAGTCGTGTCTGACTCTTCACGACCCCATGAACTGCAGCACACCAGGTCTCCCTGTCCATTACCAACTCTTGGAGTTCACCCAAACCCATGTCCATTAAGTTGGTGATGCCATCCAACCATCTCATCCTCTGTCATCCCCTTCTCCTCTGCCATCAATCTTTCCCAGCATCAGGATCTTTTCAAATGAGACAGTTCTTCGCATCAGGTGGTCAAAGTATTGGAGTTTCAGGTTCAACATCAGTCCTACCAGTGAACACCCAGGACTGATTTCCTTTAGGATGGACTGGCTGGATCTCCTTGCAGTACAAGGGACTCTCAAGAGTCTTCTCCAACACCACAGTTCAAAAGCATCAATTCTTCAGCACTCAGCTTTCTTCACAGTCCAACACTCACATCCATACATAACCACTGGAAAAACCATAGCCTTGACTAGACAGACCTTTGTTGACAAAGTAATGTCTCTGCTTTTCAATATGCTCTCTAGGTTGGTCATAACTTTCCTTCCAAGGAGTAAGCATCTTTTAGTTTCGTGGCTGCAATCACCATCTGCAGTGATTTTGGAGCCCAGAAAAATAAAGTCAGCCACTGTTTCCACTGTTTCCCCATCTATTTGCCATGAAATGATGCAGAATCCTTGGAAACTGCTTAACCAAATTGTTAATTTGCAGATTTATTAACTGAGGTACACAGAGGCTATGTTATTTGCTCAAGACCAAATAATCAGAAGTGAAAGAAACAAGAGTCATAACCAGGTCTGCTGACCCCTTATCTAAAACCCTTTCTCCTCCACAGTGACTGTTTTTTAGGATGTCAAACTTGCCCATCCATCAAGAAGCCTAAAACTGTGTTTACCTTTTAGAAAGGGGCAACACAATGATGACCCAAGGTGGGAAACTAAAAATTCAGATCTACATGAGGGTGCACAAGTCCCCTCATTCCCCGAAACTGAGCAAAGAATCCCTAGACAAGTCCTTGGATTCCCACCCAGGGGTGCTTTAGCTCTTCTTTGACACAACACTCACTAAGCTTGCTGTCAAAGTAAAAGAAAAACAAAAAAGCCAGACGCTAAAGTAGTGCTAATACGTTAGAGGTTGTTCCTCGGCCGCTGAAACAAACAAAATCGAGTCAAAGCAGAGGCCCCTAACAAATGATGAGCAGGAGGTTTAAAGGTCATGAGAAAGGACTTGAAAATTCAGAAATCCCACCAATCTAGGCTCCCTGACTACAGCCGTAAACAGCCCTGAGTAGAACCAGAGACTCTGAGAGAGGAGGTGGAACTTACTGGAAATCTAATTCAATATCCCATATACAGCAGGGAAAAGAGCATGTCTCTGAGACATGCTCTGGCAGCTCCCCTATTCTGATTTATACTCACAAGTCAAATCAAAGTTCTTTTAGGTAGATTTAAATTAGAAATATTTTTCTT
Organism: Oreotragus oreotragus; assembly: GCA_006410675.1. Classification (NCBI taxonomy): domain Eukaryota; kingdom Metazoa; phylum Chordata; class Mammalia; order Artiodactyla; family Bovidae; genus Oreotragus; species Oreotragus oreotragus. The sequence continues at coordinate 49,042 of SJYX01007982.1, read as the reverse complement.
GCAGTTCTTTGAAATAGGTCTGTCTTTTCGGGATAAAGATAATGCTATGAGTTCACACTTTGAACATTCTATTTCCCTCTAGACATAAAAATAAGAGGAAAAAAAAAGTCTCCATGGGTCAGAAACAAAGAAAGCACAGAGGGGCAAGCAGAGGAAGCCAGGCATTTGGCTTCTGTCTGATGACAGGGGATAAAAGTTCACCCCTTGCTGGCAGGAGGCTGTGTATGAACCAGACTCCCTCTGTGGTCAGAAGGAAAGAGGCCAAGAAGAGTGTGAGGAGCCACTGCCTGAGGCCATCATCCACAGAAAGCTGTGATGCCTTAGGGCTGGAGGGATAAAGCTTCTATTAGTGAACTGAAATGCCCATGAGCTTGCTGACACACCTGAAACACTCCTGACCCAGGGTCAGGATGGGAGCCCTAACCACTTATAAAAAACCCAACTCGAGTCTCAGGATCCTGGAAACCACTCAAACTACTAGAAAAGATTAGTACAAGGGTGCAGAGAAATAAAAGGGAAAAATCAAACACAGCAAAACATCTTCCTCTGAAGTCAAGCCTGCAGAGAGAAATTCTAAATACCAGAAAGAACACAGAGAGTAAGACAGACCAGAAGGTCAGAGAATAATTTACAACCCATAAAACACAAATAATTGTCAAGTAACTTTGAAATAAGTGTCCCATAACTTCCATGAATTGATAAAGTGTCTCCAAATAGATCTTTATTTTTTGTGTCAAACTTTTTTTGGGGGGGCTCCAAAATCACTGCAGATGGTGGTTGCAGCCATGAAATTAAAAGATGCTTACTCCTTAGAAGGAAAGTTATGACCAACCTCAGCAGCATATTAAAAAGCAGAGACATTACTTGCCAACAAAGGTCTGTCTAGTCAAGGCTATGGTTTTTCCAGTGGTCATGTATGGATGTGAGAGTTGGACTGTGAAGAAAACTGAGCACCAAAGAATTGATGCTTTTGAATTATGGTGTTGGAGAAGACTCTTGAGAGTCCCTTGGACTGCACGGAGATCCAACCAATCAGTCCTAAAGGAGATCAGTCCTGGGTGTTCACTGGAAGCATTGATGCTGAAGCTGAAACTCCAATACTTTGGCCACCTCATGCGAAGAGTTGCCTCATTGGAAAAGACCCTGATTCTGGGAGGGACTGGGGGCAGGAGGAGAAGGGGACGACAGAGGATGAGATGGCTGGATGGCATCACCGACTCGATGGACATGGGTTTGGGTGAACTCCGGGAGTTGGTGATGGACAGGGAGGCCTGGTGTGCTGTGATTCATGGGGTCGCAAAGAGTTGGACACAACTGAGCGACTGATCAAAGAGATCTTTGATCTGTATAACTGTCCTCATTCAGACTTTAAGAACTGTTCCTTTCTTTTTCTTGGAATGCTGCCAAGATTCCACATGAAACTGTGGTGTGATTCCTCAAAATGGCAAGAGTCCTCTGGACCCTCTGACTCGTCACCATCTCCTTTCTGTTTTAGACCTGGACTAAGTATAGGCTTCTCCCGTGGTTCAGATGGTAAAGAATCTGCCTGCAAAACAGGAGACTCAGGTTTGATTCCTGGGTGGGGAAGATCCCTGGAGATGAAAATGGCAACCCACTCCAGTATTCTTGCCTGGAGAATCCCTGGGACTAAGGAGCTTGGTGGGCTACAGTCCATGGGGTTGCAAAGAGTTGGACATGGACTGAGCTGCTTTTGCTTCAGCATAAAAGGAAAACATACAGTTGATTTGAATGTAAACCAGTTGATCTGGTTTAAAAAAAAAAAAAACAAAAAACTGCAGAAATAGATTCTCTCTCCTTTTCCCAATAGCCAGTTTGCTGTTGTTCAGGTACTAAGTCGTAGCTGACTCTTTGCCACCCCATGGACTGCAGCACACCAGGCTTCCCTGTCCTTCACTATCTCCCAGAGTTTGCTCAAACACATGTCCATTGATTTGGTGATGCCATCCAATGGCCAGTTAATCAACCATTTAATTTTCCCCTGAACACAAGCAGGCATCATCAATTATATAACCCTTGGAGTCGTCACACGTCCCCTGCCTTTCACAGCACAGAGTTTTTTGTCTTGAGTCCATATTTGGCTCACAGTTCTTTGGCTAACGTGGGGCTGGCTCTTTCTTTCACACAACTCTTGAATAACTTTTCTCATCCAAGAGGCACATCATCACTACCCAACAACCACCTTCCCCAAAGGCAGCATTACCTAGGAAAGGCACAGAGATGGGGGAGATTGCTGGCTCCATCACATCCTGGCCAGGTGAGCTCAGGCAAGTCCGTTAACCTAGTTCCCTCCTANATAACTTTTCTCATCCAAGAGGCACATCATCACTACCCAACAACCACCTTCCCCAAAGGCAGCATTACCTAGGAAAGGCACAGAGATGGGGGAGATTGCTGGCTCCATCACATCCTGGCCAGGTGAGCTCAGGCAAGTCCGTTAACCTAGTTCCCTCCTACGTGAAAAGGGGTAACAGTACTTGCCCCATATGGGCATTTTATCAATTAAATGACATAAAGACATCGATTAGCAGGTGCCTGACAAATAGGAAACCCTAAAATTAACATTCACTGCTCTGACAATATTTTTCTTCTTTTTTCTTTACTTCATCCATAAAAGTCCAGTTTCCTCGAAGCAAAATGCCTTTTTCCTGTCTCTCCACTTCGAAGTTGAGCCTTGAATTTCACAGATCGATCCCAACGCTGACTGCCAACAAGTCACAAAGTCTTTCAAAGACTATCAAAAGAAAGTAAAAGCCAAGGTGTACTATAGCAGAAAGGTGAAAGAGACAAGGGATGGGGGCAGAGGGGGTAGGGTGGTGGCGGGAGAGACTATACACCTACGAGAGGAGGAGGCATAAAGGTCTTCAGGAATAGTCCATGTCTCTGCCCCTATGAGAACAAAACTATATAAAAGGTCTTAAAGTCTGTTTTCAGCAGCTCTCCCTTCCCAGGACCCAGGATCCTGCTCCTGCTGGAAGTCCAGATGCATATTTGTGGGCAGGACTGTATTTGCTGAGAATTTTGCATTATCCCAAATCATCTCCACAAGCACCTCTTCAATTAAACTTAAGTAATTGCAACAGAAGACACTTAGCATATTTTTGCATCACAACTGAAGAATGGGCAGTCATGTTCCAGGTAGCAGAGCTCCTCCTGCCTTCATGTTAGGCAAAGCAGGACTGACAGAGCTAGCTCACCAGGGTCCCGGGCTTCAGCCCTGAGGCTGCAGCAGTTGCCCGATGCTGCCACCTCCTGGCCACATCCAGCTGTAACTATCACTAGCTAATTTCCCAAGTGCAGGCGGAGCAGCGTTTTCATTCAGCAATATGCTAGCTTGAGAACAGACTGAGGGACGAGCGAACAGGACTGTGAATTGATTTTTTCGTCGAACAGAGTGGGTGCACAATTGCCTTTCCTCATATTATCTGCAGGCATAAAAGTAAAGGATTCTCATATGAAGAAATCAAAAGAACGAGGGGAACGTTTCTGCACCCTGAAAGACCATCCAAAGGCAGCATTTGACAACTAGGTTTCCTTTCTAACATGTACACCGCCATTCATTCTTTTGATATTTTTATATTTTCACTTAATAGTTTACAAAGTCACTCTATGGTAAGATAAATGTTTAAAATCAGCGCTAAAGGAATTGAGAAAAAAGCCAAAATATGAGTTTTTTTTTTTTTTTTTTTTAAATACAATGTAGACTTTAGGCTGTCCATTCTCTCACTGGCATGAAGACAGCTGAGGTTACACCGTGGGCTGCTTCTCAAGAGACTCTGGGATGTGGAGAGGCTGAGAGAGAAGAGGCATGTGGGACAATTCACTCGTCCTGTCAGTTAGAGGGAAATGGACCTTTCTTCTCTGTTCTGTGGCTGCAGTGAGCCAGGGCGTGGGCGTGCCTTCTGTTATGCATGCCTCCTCACCTGGGGAACCCGACTGAACCAGAAATAAGCATGCTGTAGTTCGAGTCCATTTAACTGCAGCCCGTGGGAAAGACGTCAACAGGGTTAAGGGTGGACCTTTGGGTCCAGCTCAGTTCATCAAGGCCAAGGGCAGGTAACAACAGATCCCATTACACCTTAAGGATCCTTCAGGAGGGGAGGGGACCTGTGACTTTAGTGTCTCACTTTACAGACTCCTTGATAGTTAAGCAGCAGCCATGGGGAGTTCGATGGGTGGAGATGTGGCCGCAGAAACACAGAATGTAAATCTACCCCTGACCAAAGATGGAATACGTCTAGTTTAAATCATGAAGATTTGGGATCATTCTGAGTTATTTTTCTCTCCGCCTCGAGATCAAAGATGGGGTCAGCCCACTGGATACCTGCAACTATGTGACCCTCTTGGGATTCTGTAAGGCAGTTACAAAGAGCCTGAAAGTGTGGCGCTGTCCCCCGCAGCCACCACTGGCCAGGTGTGGTCACAGACTGCTCAGACGTGGCTGATCCAAACTGGAGGCGCTGTAAATTTAAAATATAGGCTGGTTCTGGAGACAATAAAAACTGAGCATAAAATAGCCCATTAGTAACTTTACACTGACTGTGTGTTGAAATGATAGTATCTTGGATATACTGGGTTAAAGAAAATATATTATAAAATCAATTTCACCTGCTTCTTAGTTTTTTAAGTGTTTTCTAGAAAACTTAAAATTAAAGACTGCAGCTTACATAATAGTTCTCCTGAACAGCAATGGTCTATACTAATACAATGTTACAGTTGTGAAGACCCTTAGGGATCCAAGTGTGTCTGTTTTCAGACTTAGAACGTCTCAGAAGGGGTTAAGGAACTTGCTAAAAGCCACAGCAATGGGTGGCACAGCTCTCTTCCTCTTCCAAGTGCAGTATATGCCTTTGTACTTTTTAACAGCATCTAATTAAAGTAACTCATACTGAAGCCTAAGAACTTTTCTCCAAATTAATGTAAGATGTCTGTATATTAAATAATACTTTGTATATAAACTGATGTAAGGATTAACATATCCTCATCCCAACCAGTTCAAAGTATTCCATTTCTGATTCCTCCTAGAACCCTGTCACTTAGAATTCTGACAACTTCTGCAGTGATAGACAAACTCATTAAATGAAAGCCGAGCACCTGATGTCAAACATACACCCGGCACTCAGGAATTATCCTTCATTTGCCAAGAGCCAAGAGTTTCTCTTCATGATTCCGTCAGCAGGCCTCTCCTTCAAACAAACACTCAAAATTAAAAGTTTCATATTCTAAACTGATCAAATTAAAACCATTAATCACGTACATTGATAAACACGTCATAAACCCCAGATACCTTTCACAGCACAACTTGTTTTAACAAGGTAAAATAAAATCAAATCTGGTTTTATATAAGGTAGAAGATATGCAAAGTTTTGATTCTACATGATTGGACTACAGAGGTTACTACTGACAAAAATAATTAGCTCAAAAGAACGCATCAACTCTAAGGGAAATATACCACTTTTCATAGCTGTTGTACATATAAATGTCTACTGCAGTTGTGAACTATGTAGAAGGATGTAAAAACTGAAGCTAGAATCATAGATAAGGTACCAGGGAGGAAAAAGCACCTAGAACATAAATGAGAAGTTACATCAGGCTTNAACGCATCAACTCTAAGGGAAATATACCACTTTTCATAGCTGTTGTACATATAAATGTCTACTGCAGTTGTGAACTATGTAGAAGGATGTAAAAACTGAAGCTAGAATCATAGATAAGGTACCAGGGAGGAAAAAGCACCTAGAACATAAATGAGAAGTTACATCAGGCTTCTGGAAGACCTAGTTTATGGTCTAGGTCTTCCAGATACCTAATTATGATATTTGGAAGATACCAAAAAGATACCTAATTATAGTCTATTTAAAGAAGAGATGCTAGAAAAGATAAGCAGGAGGTAGACTACTCGCAGCAGGTAGTCTGCAAGTCAAGAAGGTGACATTAATGACACCAGAAAGTATTTCTAGAAATCCAACACTGTGATTGGATCTGCTCATTAGAACTCCTTATGTGTCTTGCTCATTAGCTGCTCAATCGTGGCCGGACTCTTTGCAACCCCATGGACTGTATCCACCAGGCTCCTCTGCCCACGGGATTCTTCAGGCAAGAATGCTGGAGTGGGTTGCCATTCCCATCTTCAGGGGATCTTCCCAACCCAGGGATCAAACCCATGCCTCCTTCATTGCAGGTGGATTCTTCACCATCTGAGCCACCAGGGATGCTCAGAAATCATTAGGGTGATACCAAATCTCATTCATTATGGGTTTTGTCCCATTGATGGCATCAGTGACTCAACGGACATGAGTTTGAGCAAACTCCAGGAGAGAGTGAAGGACAGGGAAGTCTGCCACAGTCTGTGGGGTTGCAAAGAGGCAGGCACAACTTAGCGATAAATCTCTCATTCTGGGTTTTGTCATTAACGTGTGTCAGGCACTCTATTAAAACTATTCTCCTGAAAACTGCCAGTTGCCTCCTAGTCTTCAAATCCACAGTAATCCTTCAGTCTCTTAATAATATAATCACTATCTTGAAACTGCTCTGGGGGTCGTTTTCCTTGATAAGAGTACTGGTGGTCCTTCTTCTACCTTTTTCTCTTCTTTTGAAAGTCAGCTCTGACTCCATANTGCAAAGAGGCAGGCACAACTTAGCGATAAATCTCTCATTCTGGGTTTTGTCATTAACGTGTGTCAGGCACTCTATTAAAACTATTCTCCTGAAAACTGCCAGTTGCCTCCTAGTCTTCAAATCCACAGTAATCCTTCAGTCTCTTAATAATATAATCACTATCTTGAAACTGCTCTGGGGGTCGTTTTCCTTGATAAGAGTACTGGTGGTCCTTCTTCTACCTTTTTCTCTTCTTTTGAAAGTCAGCTCTGACTCCATAGTTACAAGCGCTTCACATGTGTCTGGACNGATCCAAATGTGTCTGTTTTCAGACTTAGAACGTCTCAGAAGGGGTTAAGGAACTTGCTAAAAGCCACAGCAATGGGTGGCACAGCTCTCTTCCTCTTCCAAGTGCAGTATATGCCTTTGTACTTTTTAACAGCATCTAATTAAAGTAACTCATACTGAAGCCTAAGAACTTTTCTCCAAATTAATGTAAGATGTCTGTATATTAAATAATACTTTGTATATAAACTGATGTAAGGATTAACATATCCTCATCCCAACCAGTTCAAAGTATTCCATTTCTGATTCCTCCTAGAACCCTGTCACTTAGAATTCTGACAACTTCTGCAGTGATAGACAAACTTATTAAATGAAAGCCGAGCACCTGATGTCAAACATACACCCGGCACTCAGGAATTATCCTTCATTTGCCAAGAGCCAAGAGTTTCTCTTCATGATTCCGTCAGCAGGCCTCTCCTTCAAACAAACACTCAAAATTAAAAGTTTCATATTCTAAACTGATCAAATTAAAACCATTAATCACGTACATTGATAAACACGTCATAAACCCCAGATACCTTTCACAGCACAATTTGTTTTAACAAGGTAAAATAAAATCAAATCTGGTTTTATATAAGGTAGAAGATATGCAAAGTTTTGATTCTACATGATTGGACTACAGAGGTTACTACTGACAAAAATAATTAGCTCAAAAGAACGCATCAACTCTAAGGGAAATATACCACTTTTCATAGCTGTTGTACATATAAATGTCTACTGCAGTTGTGAACTATGTAGAAGGATGTAAAAACTGAAGCTAGAATCATAGATAAGGTACCAGGGAGGAAAAAGCACCTAGAACATAAATGAGAAGTTACATCAGGCTTATGGTCTAGGTCTTCCAGATACCTAATTATGATATTTGGAAGATACCAAAAAGATACCTAATTATGGTCTATTTAAAGAAGAGATGCTAGAAAAGATAAGCAGGAGATAGACTACTCACAGCAGGTAGTCTGCAAGTCAAGAAGGTGACATTAATGACACCAGAAAGTATTTCTAGAAATCCAACACTGTGATTGGATCTGCTCATTAGAACTCCTTATGTGTGTTGCTCATTAGCTGTTCAATCGTGGCCGGACTATCTGCAACCCCATGGACTGTATCCACCAGGCTCCTCTGCCCACGGGATTCTTCAGGCAAGAATACTGGAGTGGGTTGCCATTCCCATCTTCAGGGGATCTTCCCAACCCAGGGATCAAACCCATGCCTCCTTCATTGCAGGTGGATTCTTCACCATCTGAGCCACCAGGGACGCTCAGAAATCATTAGGGTGATACCAAATCTCATTCATTATGGGTTTTGGCCCATTGATGGCATCAGTGACTCAACGGACATGAGTTTGAGCAAACTCCAGGAGAGAGTGAAGGACAGGGAAGTCTGCCACAGTCTGTGGGGTTGCAAAGAGGCAGGCACAACTTAGCGATAAATCTCTCATCTGGGTTTTGTCATTAACGTGTGTCAGGCACTCTATTAAAACTATTCTCCTGAAAACCGCCAGTTGCCTCCTAGTCTCCAAATCCACAGTAATCCTTCAGTCTCTTAATAATATAATCACTATCTTGAAACTGCTTTGGGGGTCGTTTTCCTTGATAAGAGCACTGGTGGTCCTTCTTCTACCTTTTTCTCTTCTTTTGAAAGTCAGCTCTGACTCCATAGTTACAAGCGCTTCACATGTGTCTGGACTAGACTCTTCTTTCTCTTTCCTTTATGCTTTGAATTTCCATGTTTCCAAACATTTCTCTAATTGCAGAGAATACTTCAGTACCACAAAACCTAGAACAGTGCTTTCTACACATACCTGCTGAATTAGGGGAAAAAAGCCGTGAGGGGGCTGGGGGTGGGCAGAGACAGGTGATGAGAGACTCAGGGGAGGAGGGGAAGTTTGGATGGTGGGACAGCCAGTCCATGATGAAGCCGGATATATGAAGATGGCACAGGCAGCCAACACGGATTTGAGGTAATTGTCATTTAAGCGAGAGAAAGGACCTGAATTCAGGATGCCAGTGGTATCCCAACAGTCAGATAATTCTGGAAAGCACCAGGTTAAACAAAGCAAAATAGGTTTGGCTTCTTTAAGACTTTATAATGAATTTTATAAGCTATTAACGTGTATCAGAGTTTCAAAGAATAGTAAACACTATTTTCTCAACTGAAAATTGTTTTCCTCTCCGCAGAAAATCTTAAAGGACTAGGGAATCACTGTTTAATTTCTTTCTGGTTGTGCTTATTAGTATATAATGTGTATTCAGCACAGCAGTAAGTGCTCACGTGCTGTGAGAGATAAAATTAGAAGATTCTGTTGCTACCTTTGAGAATAAAACATTCTAATTAGGAAAATTAGAGAAAAGCCAAAGATAGTTCATAATAAAATCCTATGAGACCAGACTCTAAATACAGAAGAAAAGATACTGAACAGCAAAATCTAAATGTCACTATTCTCAATTATTTGCCCTTGCTAAATACAGCAACATAAGTAGAGCACAAACTGAGAAACAGATGAGACAAACTGGGGGAAATACACCCGTGATATTAAACGTCAGCCCAATTCCCTCTTTTCTCCAAAAATGACTCCAAAGAGGACCAACTGTGATCTTTAAGACAAAACGTTGGTCAATATTCTAACATTTCCACAAGTTAAAAAAAAAAGAGCAATAATTGGGTATGCATATTTCTCTTCCAGAATTGTGACCAGCTATTAAGAATATCTGGAAATAGGTCAGTTTCTGTTTTAAAAATCATTTAGTCATCTATGATCTTCATTCTAGTGATCTGGCTAGATCACTTCTAGTGATCCTAAGATCATTCTAGTGATCTAGTGATCTTCATTCTAGTGATCCTTACTTTGTGGAACGAGGAGACACAGGACAGAAGGGGGGGAATCAGAATTTAGAAAGACCAAGATTGAATCCTTAAGGGCAATACAAGAGTCCCTCCTAACCCTTAGGGGCTTGGATTCACATACGAGACAAATGCTTTAGGGGAGTAGTCCCCCACCTTTTGGCACCAGGAATCGGTTGCATGGAAGATAATTTTTCCAAGGACCAGGGTGGGGGAGGATGGTTCGAGTGCATTACACCCACTGTGCACTTTACTTCTATTCTTATTACACCAGTTCCACCTCAGATCATCGGGTATTAGATCCCAGAGGGCAGGGCCCCAGGGGACTGGAAAGACTGTGAGGCGGGAATGAAGAAAGACACATGTTTTCAGGAGAACAAATGGCAGATGGAAGAAACAAGGAAGAGAACCGGATTCTCTTTCAAGGACCTACCGTTCCATCCCCACCACAGGCCAGAATCCGCAGGTTTGGTACCTTCCTATACAACTCAAGCCTGTGGAGGAAACAGGAAAAAGTTAACAAAAGAGCTCATCGCTGGCCATGGCAGAGAGCATTATTCCAGCACACAGCACAAAAGAGGGGGAGGGGGCAGGTGTAGAGAATGTATAATCATGAGGATGGTAATACCTTCAAAACTAGTTACAAAGTGACTCGATCTGAGTGATCACAAGAGGACTGACTCCAGCAATGAGATGAGAGGTTGGCAGCCAACACCATTTTTAAGTGGCCAGTATTGGAACTTCCTAGCGCTTATTTCCCATAACTCCTATTAATGTGTCAACTCACATTATTTCCCTCATTAGTGTCAACTTCCTTCTTTTTCTTTCCAGTCATTCTCCTCCTTTCTCAAAGAAACCCATCATTAATTAATAGTCCTTATAAGTCTCTTCTTTATATTTGATTACCTTTCCTCAGATCTATTTATTTTTCAGACTTATACTTCCCACTCTTAACCCTAGAAGACCTTCTTCAGAGAGATGGGACACCCCGCTAGCATTATTACAACTGCACCCACAATTCCACTCGCTTGCTAATACTAAAACCTCCATTTATACTTTTCAGCCCAAAGAAGGAAGATGTATCGAAGTTTATTTTGTTTCCTTGAAAATAGATCTTTCCTGTTGTCTCTGAAGAAAATGCAATGACACTTCCCCTATGGAACTACCTGCTGAAGTGAAGATTCTAATGGATCTATTCCAGAAACATCACCTTATTTACATCAAATGACATTTTTTCTGAAAACAGTTCCTGTCTCGCCATATTCTTTATGGTGATCTATGAAGTTATCTACCTAAAGTCTAACTGAAAATGATAAAATCTTAAGGAAAGTAAACATAAAAGGATAGCAGATTTGATTTAATACATCTGAATGCAGGAAAAATAAAAAGAAGTCTTATAGCAAACTCTAGTGGCAAAGAAGTTCATAGATTAGAAGAATGACAACAGAAATTAATTTTCATAATTAATGTTCTCCTGGATGTTTAAAATATATAATTTATCCATTTCATAGAGGAATATTATTTTTCTAGAAATTATCTGATAAATGCTCAGAAATTATCTGAGTGCTTCTTTGCCTCTGATATTATTTATTGAAAAGTAATTAGTATCTCTTTAGCTCTAAGGTTTAACAGATGAAATCTGAACTATCTTATTAGATGAGTTTTCAAAACGGAACCAGACAACAGCAGAAACATCCCTGGCTCTTTCCTACCATACACCCTTCCACCAAAAGGAAGATATAAGATACATGTCACCTACAACTAGACTCTATTTTTCACCCCTTTCAACAAAAAATAGAGAATGAAATTTCTGAGAGGCTCAAACAAGGGATTAAACAGGAACTAGAATGTCTCCCCAGCTCTGCTATGGAATCTACAGGTATAATCAATTCACTCGTTTCACAAGTGGTCATGGATGCATATATATATACACACACAATCTCTAAATCAAATAAACACATTCATAAACAGATCATGGCCATTCTCCACAACGAAACACTTGTTCCTGTTAAGGTACATCTCCAAAGCCATACATGCAGAAGTAGAAAAAGGATGGATCCTTTCTCAATTCAGACTTGCCCCTTATCTACAGTTACATGTGTCTAAGCAACAAACACAGGAGGAGTTAGTAACACACAGGATATGTGTTGAATGAAACTTAGCCAGCAAAGAGGGGAAACCTCAGGTGAAGTTTTAGAGGGAGAGTAGTGGAGGTGAGCAAGTAGATGAAAGACAGAGAGTACTTCACGAGTAATCAAATAACACAGCAGGACCCCAAACAGAAAGATCTTCTTACTCGCCTAAAACAGGATGAACCACAGAGGGTATTTCCAGACTTACGCATCTTTTGGTCCTTCCTGAGAAAGGTCAAAGACTTGCCGTGGATTCAGGTACCACATGAACATCTGTAGGACTTTGGTTCCCTGTAACAACAACAACAAAAGACAATAATAGGAAGAGGCTTCCAAATATTAGCTCCTCATTTAAAGAATAAGAATAAATCCTGTTCTGAAAAATAATATCAAACAGTATAGAGTAGTAGTTAAAAGTCATGGGCTTTGGCCAGCTCTGTACATAGGTTGAATGCTTACATACACGCATGTAACTCTGAGCAATTTCTCTAATTTCATTAAGCTCAGCTCTCGATGCAGAGATAAAAATGCCTGCTTCACAGTGTGCTGTGTGCTAGGTCACTTCAGTCGTGTCCAATTCTTTGTGACCCTATGGACCATAGCCCTCCAGGCTCCTCTGTCCATGGGATTCTCCTGGCAAGAACACTGGAGTGGGTTGCCATTTCCTCCTCCAGGAGATCTTTCCAACCCAGGGATCTATCCTGTGTCCCTTACATCTCCTGCACTGGCAGGAGAGTTCTTTACCACTAGCACCACCTGGGGAGCCCTTCACAGACTTGCTGCAAAGATTAAATACAGTGTGGATGGCATGCGGCAAGTGCTTAATGACTGAGCCCTATTAGCTTTTGTCATCATTATTTAATTCATGAAAATCCACATAGGAAAGCTAGTCAACTTATGTAATTTAACATTAATTTTTATTTTATTGTGCAGATTACTAGTGTCTTTGCATAATATGAAATATGGACAGTATTAACTAAATATAATTTTCTTGAAATAAATGTTTTTAACCACAGCAAAAGTGTCTCAGGCTCCCCATTATTTATAATATTTGGTGTTTCCAAATCTTACTTTGACATTTTTCAATTTCCATGTCTATACCTGTGTCTATTTCTCAAAACCATTTCTGGAGTGTCTTGAGTAATTGCAACATTTATAGAGCTGTCATCATGGCAAATACAAGGCACTTCTAGAGGTCATTTCTTAAAGTGAATTGAGCAAAACAATAAAAGAACAATTTTTACATTCAGTTCAGTTGCTCAGTCGTGTCCGACTCTTTGCGACCCCATGAATCATAGCGTGTCAGGCCTCTCTGTCCATCACCAGCTCCCAGAGTTTACCCAAACTCATGTCCATCGAGTTGGTGATCCCATCCAGCCATCTCATCCTCTGTCGTCCCCTTCTCCTCCTGCCCCCAATCCCTCCCAGCATCAGAGTTTTTTCTAAAGTGTCAACTCTTCGCATGAGGTCATCAAAGTATTGGAGTTTCAGCTTTAGCATCAGTCCTTCCAATGAACACCCAGGACTGATCTCCTTTAGGATGGACTGGTTGGATCTCCTTGCAGTCCAACAGGTTGCTGCTGCTGCTGCTGCTAAGTCGCTTCAGTCATGTCCGACTCTGTGACCCCATAGACAGCCCACCAGGCTCCCCTGTCCCTGGGATTCTCCAGGTAAGAACACTGGAGTGGGTTGCCATTTCCTTTGCCAATGCATGAAAGTGAAAAGTGAAAGTGAAGTCACTCAGTCATGTCCGACTCTTGGCAACCCCATGGACTGTAGCCCACCAGGCTCCTCTGTCCATGGGACTTTCCAGGCAAGAGTACTGGAGTGGGGTGCCATTGCCTTCTCTGGTCCAAGAGGTTAGGCAGTATCAAAAGAAGTTTAAAACTGAGTAGGGTGCCTCACTTTAGATCACCCTCAACCACAGCAAATAATATTTGATTGGTTGGGTAGCAGTTGTTGCTTCTAATTATAGTCCCTTAACCAGCTATCTTAATTGCTCTTTCTTAAAAATATTCCTGTTTGTATTCCTATATTCTGTATTTGCTGCTGCTGCTGCTAAGTCGCTTCAGTTGTGTCCAACTCTGTGTGACCCCATAGACAGCAGCCCACCAGGCTCCCCCGTCCCTGGGATTCTCCAGGCAAGAACACTGGAGTGGGTTGCCATTTCCTTCTCCAATGCATGAAAGTGCAAAGTGAAAGGGAAGTTTCTCAGTCATGTCCGACTCTTTGCAACCCCACAGACTGCAGCCCACCAGTCTCCTCCATCCATGGGATTTTCCAGGCAAGAGTACTGGAGTGGGGTGCCATTGCCTCCTCCGATTCTGTATTTGAGAGTCATCCTATTATAGTAGAAGTAGCATGATATTTGAGTCAGAGCTAACTTGGATGTTCTAACTGGGTGACTGTGAACATTTATAATCTTGTAGAAATTCAGCATGTAAAATACGGGAATGTCTGCTTCCCAGGGTGATTACGAGAATTAAATGAATCAGTAATAGTTACATATCCAGCACAGTACATGGCACAAAATAGGCCTTTGTAAACGTTAGTCCCTTTCTTTTTTGCTCCTTGTTAATCTATTCATTAAATTACACTTGAGGGTGTGAGGGCTAAAGTGTAGTTTATAATTATCACATTGTTATGCCAGTTGTTGCAGAGGCCATTGGAGGTCTTTTGTTCCACATCTCATCCAAACCTATAATTTAAAAGTTCTGCTTTATCATGTGCTTGCTATAAATTTAGGAATAACACTCTATCCTTTATTATTACAACTAACCCAATCCTTCAGTTTCACCAAATGACATGCTTCCCTTCCTATAAAATTCAAACATGGGTTTAGATACATAGTGGTAACTAAATACTAGACTGCTCTCTCCTTTCCATACCAGGCCTTGGGATCAAGTAATTGGGATTATTTCAGGTAATCTTTTATGTTTCTTAGGTAACACCAGAGTTATTTGAATGACCAATTGGCTTATTAAAAACTTCCAACTGACTTGCTAGAAAATTAAATTCTCACTTTGAGATCCCTAGGGCAATGTGTATCGTCAATGTTAATTACTCCCTTCTTGTCACCTCTGGCTCTGGTAGAGTGTGCATTTCAGTTTCAGCTTCTCTTACACATATAATACTAGGTAATTCACACCTTTCAAAAAATACAAATAAGAAGCACTGAGAAGGCTTTTTCCAATCTTCAGATTTCTCTAAAAGGTTTGGGTGTCCACACTGTCTTGGTTTTTGCTCATTCTGTGTAAGGCAGAACACCTAATTGTCTACAGTTATCCTTTTGAAAAAGGCTTATTTTTTAAGGCTGGAAAATTTTGCACCCCATGCTTCTAGGAGGCGCCACTGACACTGCAGTCTACTGGAATAAGGTGCTCTGGAACTGAGCAGGGGTGACTGGCATAAACACGCAAGGCTGCCCTTAAGTGTTTATCTTCAGTTCAGTTCAGTTGCTCAGTGGTGTCCGACTCTGCGACCCCATGAATCGCAGCACGTCAGGCCTCCCTGTCCATCACCAACTCCTGAAGTTCACCCATACCCACGTCCATCGAGTCGGTGATGCTATCCAGCCATCTCATCCTCTGTCGTCCCCGTCTCCTTCTGCCTCCAATCCCTCCCAGCATCAGAGTCTTTTCCAATGAGTCAACTCTTCAGTAACTTTTCTAAAATATATTCGTTTGCGAAAATGGTCAGTGTCTGAATAACGCTTTGCACTGTATTGAGTCAATCTTGGTGAGTAAAGAAAAGAAGCCAGGCACACGTTCAAGTCAGTTCTATTAATTCTGCTGTTACCACTGGGATGAACTACTTTAGGGCTTTAATAGATGCAATTTATTCAATAGAATTGAATGGGTGGACAAGTACTAACTCACCAGGAAAAGGGTGATTTCTTTCTCACAGACAAGAGTAAGTCTGCTCCTTCATTTACACAATTCATTAGCAAGTTCCAAATACTCTCACGGTCATCACATGCTATATGCCTTGCAAAAGCTGAATTTCTGAGCAAGAGGTTGTTTTTTTTTTTTTTAGTTTTCTCTAAATTAAAAAAAATGGCTAGTATACATCAATTCTAATACACTCTGAAGAGTATTCTCATACATAAGATTGTAGCTGTAACACCTCAATATTTTTTAAGATATTGTGAGATTGGATATTCCTATGGAATGTTAAAACATTGTTCCTTCCAGCTCTAGGTGTCAGGAAACAGAATGGTGCATCATAGAACAACTTTCAAGAAAATAGATCCACTTCTCTAGATAGAAACATCCACTCACCTACTAAGGGCCAGGTACAGTTTTAGGTAAGGGAATCAGGAGATGGGAAAAACAGAGAATATTCTTGTTCTCAAAAGGGAATTCTCTGAATTATTCATAGAATATAGTAATTTGGGGGTAAAAAGAATCAACTAAGAATGGGTCCGTTCAAACTGTAGCACATCAAACACTGAAATTCTCATGTAAGGCTAAATGGCCTATGCTACTAAGCAAGCCTTGGTTTATATCACAGAAATATTTTCCAGGTCATGAAAAGAACTGTCCATAAGAAACATCTGAGGAAAATCTAACAGCAGGAAGAAGAGGTGAAGAAATCTCTTAACCCAAACAATCCCAAAGGAATACCTGATTTATGCAATAAATCTGCGTTAGGCTCCTAACCTGTACCCATGTGTGCACCCAGGAGCTCAACCAACGTAAAATAAAGTCGCTCCCTAAAGATGGCCAGTGCTATGTTGAAGATGCCAACTGAAATGCGTGAGTGGCCAGTGGAGATACTCAAAGCCCAGCTGTGGGGACTGGATGAAGGCTTCCTATACATGATACTTGAACTTTGTCTTGAAGGATGAGTCGAGTTAACCATTTGTTTTTAGATGAAGTAGACAAAAATGATTTAGCCACAACCCATGTGAAGCAGCAAGACGTATCACGGAAAAACTATATTCCTTTCAGTCTTTGGTCCATAAGGCCGAGGTGGTGGGAGATGAAACTGCACAAGTGAGTTGCAGATTAATTCATATAGACCAGGGGTCCCCAACTCCCAGGCCATGGACCACCTGTCCACAGCCTGTCAGGAACCAGGCAGCAAAGCAGCAAACGAGTAGCAGGTGAGTGAGGGAAGCTTCATCTGTATTTATAGTTGCTTCCCATCACTCATATGACCGCCTGAGCTCAACTATCTAGTTGAAGGAAAATAAGCTCGGGGCTCCCACTGATTATGTATTATGGTGAGTTATATAAATATTTCATTGTATATCACATGTAATAATAATTGAAATAAAGTGCACAGTAAATGTAATGCACTTGAATCATCCTGAAACCATCTCCATCTCCACAGTCCAAGGAAAAATTGTCTTCCACGAAACCAGTCCCTGGTGCTATCAAGGCTGGGGACCACTGATATAGGCTATGGAGCTTTGGCTTTGTTTTGCAGAAAATGAGAGCCCCTGAAGTGCTTGAATCAGAACAGGACTTATATTTTGATACATCGGTATAACTACAGACTATGGAGCTAGACATCCAGGCCCTATGAAAGAGGCTAGATGGCTTGGTTTCTGCTATACACTGATGATGTCTGTTCTCTGAAATTCACACTCAACATGAAGGTAGGGCCTTTGGAAATGGCACACAAAAGACACACAACATCACTAATTATTAGATAAATCCAAATCAAAACCGCAATGAGGCTATCACCTCAATGGTCAGAAAGGTCATCATCAAAAAGTCCACAAACAATAAATGCTGGAGAGAGTGTAGAGAAAAGGGAACCCTCCTACACTGTTGGTGAGAATGTATATCAGTGCGGCCACTATGAACAATACTATGAAGGTTCTTCAGAAAACTAAAACTAGAGCTACCATATGATATAGCAGTTGTACTCCTGGGCACATATCCAAGAAAGGTTTAATTTGAAAATATACATGGACACCAGTGTTCATAGCAATATTATTCACAATAGCCAAGACATAGAAGCAACCTAAATTCCATCACAGATAAATGAATAGGAAGATGTTTTATATCTATCATCAGTTCAGTTGTTCAGTCATGTCCAACTCCCTGCGACCTCATGAAGCGCAGCATGCCAGGCCTCCCTGTCCATCACCAACTCCTGGAGTCCACCCAAACTCATGTCCATTGAGTCGGTGATGCCATCTAACCATCTCATCCTCTGCCATCCCCTTCTCCTCCTGCCTTCAATCTTTCCCAGCATCAGGGTCTTTTCAAATGAGTCAGCTCTTCAAATCAGGTGGCCAAAATACTGGAGTTTCAGCTTCAACATCAGCCCTTCCAATGAATACCCAGGACTGATCTCCTTTAGGATGGACTGGTTGGATCTCCTTGCAGTCCAAGGGACTCTCAAGAATCTTCTCCAACAACACAGTTCAAAAGCATCAATTCTTCGGCACTCAGCTTTTTTAATAGTCCAACTCTCACATCCATACATGACTACTGGAAAAACCAGAGCCTTGACTAGACAAAAGTTTGTTGACAAAGTAATGTCTCTGCTTTTCAATATGCTGTCTAGGTTGGTCATAACTTTCCTCCAAGGAGTAGGCGTCTTTTAGTTTCATGGCTGCAATCACCATCTGTAGTGATTTTGGAGCCCACCAAAATAAAGTCAGCCACTGTTTCCACTGTTTCTCCATCTATTTGCCATGAAGTGATGGGACCAGATGCCATGATCTTAGTTTTCTGAATAAATGCATACATACATATATATATATGTGTGTGTGTGTATGTGTGTATATATATATATATATACACACACAATAGAATATTACTCATCCATAAATAAGGTCATTTGCAGCAACAGGAATGGAACTAGAGATTATCATATTAAGTGAAGTAAGTCAAAGACAACTATCATATGATAATACTTAGATGTGGAATCTAAAACTGTGATACAAATGAGCTTATTTACAAAACAGAAACTCACAGACACAGAAAACAAACTTATGGCAACTAAAGGCAAGAGGGGGCAGGGGGCCCTTTAGGAGTTTGGGACTAGCAGATACAGTTCAGTCCAGTTCAGGTGCTCAGTCGTGTCCAACTCTTTGCGACCCCATGAATCGCAGCACGCCAGGCCTCCCTGTCCATCACCATCTCCCAGAGTTCACTCAGAATCACGTCCACCGAGTCGGTGAAGCCATCCAGCCATCTCATCCTCTGTCATCCCCTTCTCCTCCTGCCCCCAATCCCTCCCAGCATCAGTCTTTTCCAATGAGTCAGCTCTTCGCATGAGGTGGCCAAAGTACTGGAGTTTCAGCTTTAGCATCATTCCTTCCAAAGAACACCCAGGACTGATCTCCTTTAGGATGGACTGGCTGGATCTCCTTGCAGTCCAAGGGACTCTCAAGAGTCCTCTC
>SJYX01007982.1:0-29654 GCA_006410675.1 Oreotragus oreotragus | reverse complement strand
TGATCTCCTTCAGAATGGACTGGTTGGATCTCCTTGAAGTCCAAGAGACTCTCAAGAGTCTTCTCCAACACCACAGTTAAAAAGCATCAATTCTGCAGTGCTCAGCCTTCTTCACAGTCCAACTCTCACATCCATACATGACCACTGGAAAAACCATAGCCTTGACTAGACGGACCTTAGTCGGCAAAGTAATGTCTCTGCTTTTGAATATACTATCTAGGTTGGTCATAACTTTCCTTCCAAGGAGTAAGCGTCTTTTAATTTCATGGCTGCAGTCACCATCTGCAGTGACTTTGGAGCCCAAAAAGATAAAGTCTGACACTGTTTCCACTGTTTCCTCATCTATTTCCCATGAAGTGATGGGACCGGATGCCATGTAAATCAACTATAAATTAAAAAAAACCATAAGACAGGGAATTAAAGAGAAAGAAGGGGAAAGCAGGGGCATTCAAAAGGTCACTCATCTAGTCAACCAGAGCTTTCTAAAGTGGGAAATTAAGAAAAAGAAAAGAAAGCAGAGCAGACCAGGTTGCCATGGCAGGTGGTCGGTAATGTCACTGTCTTTGAGGTGAGGTGGGAGGCCTGCTCTATGGAACCCCAGAAAGCCAGGCTGTCCCCCACCTTCTGGGCCAGGACAGAGGGCTGGGAGCCCAGATCAGGTCTCTACTAAGGCCTGAGAACTGAAGGGTGGGGTGTGGGCACTGCTGTGAGGAGCAGCAGCCAGGGGTGTATGCACTTGTCCAAGTTGCCCAGGCTTGTCCTGGCTTTCACACCGAAGTCTCCTGTCCCTAGAAGCATGAGGGAAAATACACGGGTTTAGATTATTTGTAGTTGCCTTCAAAACGGGGCTAAAAAAAAAGGTAGGGGGGTCGGCCTTTATTTTCTAAAAAAGCTTTCCCTTAAGATCAAGGTCTTTGAGAGGAAGCCCTCCTCAGGCTCACAAGGGCATGCATCACCCAGGTTCCCATGTCTGTTGGGGCTCCAAGTGGACTGGAGGGGCTCCCAGCTCCTTTTAGCTAGCCATCGTTACACTTGGGGGTCACTCCTGGCCTAGCTCTCACTGAGAATCATTGAAACAAGGCCATTTTGACACAAGGGACTGGACTGCCCAAGGATTCGTTCTGGGCACATCTCTAGGGGCAGTGAGGTGGGGATGCTTTAAAGTTCTGGACCCACCTCTGCAGTTGTAGAGACCAGGCAGGTGGAGGAAGGCTTGCACCTGCTGGAATGCTGAATTCCTTAATTTAATCACCAAGTGATTTAGTCGTTATATCTGAGTCTTTTGACCCCATGGACTGCCCTCCAGGCTCCTCTGTCCATGGGATTCTCCAAGCAAGAATACTGGAGTGGGTTGCCATTTCCTTCTCCAGGGAATCTTCCTGATCCAGGAATGGAACCCAGCTCTCCTTCACTGCAGGCTGATTCTTTACCAACTGAGCTACAAGGGAAGCCCAGAGGGTCTAATTTTAAAATATTATTTTAGCAACAAGGTATTACTGTATAACACAGAGAGCTATATTCAGTATCCTATGATAAACCATAATGGAAAAAAAAAACTAGAAAAAAAAAAAAGACTGTACAATGTATAACTGAATCACTTTGCTGTATGTAGAGCAGAAATTAACACAACACTATTAATCAACTATACTTAAATTTTTAGAATTTTTAAATGAATAATAAAAATAAATATTATTTTGAAGGGGACTGCTAGTGATGTCACAGTGTTATTAGTTGCCCTACTCACAAGTCTCCTGAAGTGGCTCAGTTACATTCAATTAATTCAAATAGAGAGGGCTGCGGGTGGGTACATGCAAGGATTGCCACCTCATCCCAAGTTCCCAAATTATTAACAGGGAATCTGATGATGCTGAAATATTTATATTAAAAGGTGCTTACTCCTTGGAAGAAGTTATGACCAACCTAGATAGTATATTCAAAAGCAGAGACATTACTTTGCCGACTAAGGTCCGCCTAGTCAAGGCTATGGTTTTTCCTGTGGTCATGTATGGATGTGAGAGTTGGACTGTGAAGAAAGCTGACCGCCGAAGAATTGATGCTTTTGAACTGTGGTGTTGGAGAAGACTCTTGAGAGTCCCTTGAACTGCAAGGAGATCCAACCAGTCCATTCTGAAGGAGATCAACCCTGGGATTTCTTGGGAAGGAATGATGCTAAAGCTGAAACTCCAGTACTTTGGCCACCTCATGCGAAGAATTGACTCATTGGAAAAGACTCTGATGCTGGGAGGGATTGGGGGCAGGAGGAGAAGGGGACGACCAAGGATGAGATGGCTGGATGGCATCACTGACTCGATGGACGTGAGTCTGAGTGAACTCCGGGAGTTGGTGATGGACAGGGAGGCTGTGATTCATGGGGTCACAAAGAGTCAGACACGACTGAGCGACTGAACTGAACTGAACTGACGGGACCACATGAGTGACACAGTGACCCTCTGGTTGCTTTTTAATTTTTTAAAACATTTTATTAGCGTATAGTTGATTTACATGGGCTTCCCAGACGGCAAAGTGGTAAAGAATCCACCTGCCAATGCAGGAAATGCAGGAGACGTGGGTTCAGTCCTGGGGTCAGAGAGATCCCCTGGAGGAGGAAATGGCAACCCATTCCAGTATTCTTGCTGGTAAAATCCCACGACAGAGGAACCTGGTGGGCTACAGTCCATGGGATCGCAGAGTCAGCTGACTAAGCAACTGAGCACACACATAGTTGTCACAACTTTGTGTTAGCTTCAGGTGTACAGCAAAGTGGTTCAGTTATACACACACATATATCCACTCTCTTTAAGATTCTTTTCACATACAGGATATTATAGAATACTGAGCAGAGTTCCCTATGCTATACAATATAGTCCTTGTTAGTTATCTGTTTTATGTATAGTAGTGCATATATGTCGATTCCAATCTCCCAGTGTATCCTTGCTCCTGCTTTACCCCCAGTAACCATGTTTGCTTTTTACATCTGTGACTCTATTTCCATTTTGGAGATAAGTTCATTTGTACCCTTTTTTTTTTTTTCTTTTAAGCAGTGTCATAGGATATTTCTCTTTCTCTGTCTGACTTTCTGCACTCAACATGGCAAGAGACGTTACTGTGGACATTGCCCAGGTCTCCCCAAGCCCTGCTCCTCCCACTGCCCTGGACTGGCTGAAAGGGGCCTCCTGACTTTGACCTCAGTGCCATTTTCCCACTGTGGTGGTGGGTGACCAGTTTCAGAGAGCACTGGGGCTCCCACCTGGCTCCCTCCTGCCCATCCAAGAAATTGGGGTGCTCCCCCTGTGGAGCTGCTCACAGTGCGGGACTGGAGTCAGTTCCTGGGTGAGTGCAGGCAGCTGGGCCTTGCCCAGGCTGGGGCCCACTGATCATCCCTGCTGAGTACTTACTCTTGAAGAGGAAGAAAGAGAGAGAAAGGGACCCTGACGAATCAGAATTGAGAAGAGAGATGGTGATTTGTTAGTTTATTCAGTTTGGCAAGGCCAAACATCTGTTTCTGATTTATCCTGTAACGCTGATTGCTGCCCCAAAATGTTCCACAGTCATCCGCAAGATGGTGATTTTGATGCTGGAGAGACCACCCATACTTGATGGGGGACGTAGCTCATTTCAGTAACAAAGGGACAAAGGCCCGTCTGTGTGTCAGAGGGGACTGGTCTGTGTTCTATGCAAGACGGGGTAATCCTCTCCCCAAATTGCTTCAGGTTTTCTTGAGGTTTTTGGTTGCTCTTGATTTTTTAAATTTTGCAAATGGAACAAGTAAGAAACCAAACTGAATGCATTCATGCTATTTATTATTCTGCAGTTTAACTTATTTTGCCAATTACTTCATTATCAAATTATGAGCAATTCTAGGGCAAACCTCCTAAGAGCCCACGTTGAAATTCTATATAAATTACCCTCCTTGGTTCATTATTCCAGCATTATTCCTCTGTCTTTGATTGTTATCTCAAAAGTGGTGGTTCAGTTCAGTCGCTCAGTCATGTCTGACTCTGCGACCCCATGGACTGCAGCACGCCAGGCTTCCCTATCCATCACCAAGTCCTGGAACTTGCTCAAACTCATGTCCATCGAGTCAGTGATGCCATCAAACCATCTCATCCTCTGTCGTCCCCTTCTCCTCCCACCTTCAATCTTTCCCAGCATCAGGGTCTTTTCCAGTAAGTCAGTTCTTTACATCAGGTGGCCAAAGTATTGGAGCTTCAGCTTCAGCATCAGTCCTTCCAATGAATATTCAGGGTTGAATTCCTTTAGGATTGACTGATTTGATCTCCTTGCAGTCCAAGAGACTCTCAAGAATCCTCTTCAACACCACCGTTCAGAAACATCGATTCTTTGGTGCTCAGCTATCTTTATGGTCCAACTCTCAAACCATGCTTGACTACTGAAAAAACCATAGCTTTGACTAGATGGAGCTTTGTCAGTAAAGTAATGTCTCTCTGCTTTTTAATATGCTGTCTAGGTTTTTTCATAGCTCTTCTTCCAAGGAGCAAGTGTCTTTTAATTTCATGGCTGCAATCACCATCTGCAGTGATTTTTGGAGTCTAAGAAAATAAAATCTGTCATGGTTTCCATTGTTTCCCCATCTATTTGCATGAAGTGATGGACTGGATGCCATGATCTTAGTTTTCTGAATGTTGAGTTTTAAGCCAGGTTTTTCTCCTCTTTCACTTTCATCAAGATGCTGACAAAAAAGTGGTGCTGCAAATCCTTAGAAGAGGATAGAAGAGATAGTCTTTCTGTCCAGCTGGGGAGTCAGATTGCTTTTTATTGTTGATCAGTTGCCAAGTCAAGTCCGACTCTTTCCAGTCCCATGGGCTGCAGCATGCCAGGCCACCTCCCTGTCCCTCACCATCTCTTAGAATCTGCCCAAGTTCATGTCCACTGAATTGGTGATTAGTTATGAATTCCTAACTTCTCTGAGCCACCAGGCCACCATCCTCCACCAGTGGGCTGAGTCCCCTTCCAGTGAGAAGTCTGCATGTTGTCAGCCACCGCTGGGGCTGCACAGTGAGCTCCTGGCCACCGGGCATGAGGGCACTCCAACCAGGCATGAGGTATGGCCACCTGGGACCCCAGTCCTCTGAGAATCCAGCAAGGACCAGGAAGGGGACACTCAGCTGGGAACTGAGGCAGGACATGGGGGAGGAACACTTGGGACCCCAGTTACAGGCACAGAGCCTTGGGCACTGTGAGTAAAACAAGATCCCTGTTCTTAGAACTTGGTTCACATCTACCCTTGAGAACATCTCAGTCACTGCTGCTTAGCCAGGCTTCTGTGTCATGCTCTGCTTGGGCACTCAGATCCTCCCCCACGGCCGCCAGGGACTCCCTTCCACAGGATCCCACAGGATACACTGGGCATCCCTAGGTTGCCTGCGTGGCATCATGTGGTGGCCTCCACCCTTTGCCCTGCCTCTGACAGCATCCGTTCGGCAGGCTTGTTGCTTGGCACGCTGACTGGCAAATAAGAACTCAAGCTACAAAATTCACCTCACACTGAACCCCAGAGCTTCCTCAACCCCTGACCAGGAACAGACCTATCCCCAGTCTGGGTGGGTACAGGGCTTCCCAGGTGGCTCAATGGTAAAGAACTCGCCTGCCAATGCAGGAGACATGGGTTCGATCCCTGGGTTGGGAAGATCCCCTGGTGGAGGAAATGGCAACCCACTCTAGTATTCTTGCCTGGGGAGTTCCTGGACAGAGGAGCCTGGTGGGATATAGTCCATGGGATCGAAGAGTCGGACACGACTTAGCAACTCAACAACAGCAGGGCTTCTTGGCTATTAGAATCATCCTGTACAAGAAAGATACAACCTGCCTCCCCAGCCCCCAGCACACAGACACTTCCTCCTGCCCCTGGAAAATGAAATTCTCTCCTTGTTTTTACTACCACTGTGGTTAAAGCCACACGGGAACATCACCACCTTTGGCTGTGTGGTTCCCTCCACACATGTGGGAAGCTTCAAAATGTCTTGACCTAGAGGCTGAACCCCTCCAGCCCCCCACCAAGTGTCCCTGCAGACTTTGGGGCTGGGGGTGGGGGGAGCAAGCTATAGAGAGGGAGCTGGGAGGGTGTCTCCCTTTATTCCAGGTCAAGCACAAAGATCCGGGATCAGGAACACCCTCCCAAGACTGGAGACCGGCCTCTAAATTTGCTGAGCTGGTTGAGCAGGCTCTGGCTTCCTTTCTGGAATCTGTGGATGGACTGGTTTGATTCAGCTGAAGGGAGGGTTAGAAGCAGCCCAGAGAAGCTGGAAGCTGAAAGGAAATCCAGCATCTGCCCAGCACAGGACACCATCCTACTGGGAATGGCGGGGTGTGGGGGCTTCCCAAGCTGCCCTCCCTCTTCCAGGGACCTTCGGGCATGGCACCGCTGGCTGCATCATTTGGGAAGAGTCCTTGGTGGCAGGTACAGGAAACTGAGGCCAGGCTGGCCAGCCAGGCAGGGCTGCCCGTCATTACGTGGGGCTCCCTGTGGGGGCCTGTGTCCTTGAGGTCTCAGGGGCTCCTGCACTCAGGGCCTCAGTAACTGAACACTTTGTGCCAAGAGAACAGGGAAGCACCCCCACCACCACTCTCTGCACCAGCTGAGGAGAAGACTGGTGTGGGTGGGGGAGGTGGGTGTTGCTGGGCTTCGGAAGCCTGAGCCAGGAGGCAGCTCTCCTCTCAGGCACAGCACGGATGCTCCGTGAGCACCTGCATTTATCAGG
Source organism: Oreotragus oreotragus (assembly GCA_006410675.1). NCBI lineage: Eukaryota > Metazoa > Chordata > Mammalia > Artiodactyla > Bovidae > Oreotragus > Oreotragus oreotragus. The sequence goes on along the minus strand of SJYX01007982.1, from coordinate 22,935 downwards.
GGCTGAGGGATGCAGCCGGGGAGCCCACAGGAAGCTTCCCATCTTGGGCTTGGTTCTCTGATTCCCAGACCCCGACTTGGTGCTTACTTATAGGAGAGCGTGCCAAGGTCATGGAGAGAAGGGACGGGGTCCTGGCCTTGAACTTCACCAGGGAGTGAGAGCGTGCTATGAACCACAGCCAAAGGTGCCGACGTCCCCATGTGGCTTTAACCACAGTGGTAGCAAAAACAAGGGGACAGTTCATTTTGCAGGGCAGGAAGACGAGTCTGTGTGCTGCGTGTCAGGGGGCAGGTTGTCTCTTTTGAGACCAACTCTGGGCCTTTCCAGATGTCTCCTGGGGGCCTGCCCTGCCCCACGCGTCCTCAGATTCCCCTCCTGCCTTGGGGCGAGCCTGTGAGCCTCAGGGGCTGGTTTCCAGCAAACCGTCTCAGATGTTGCCCTTTTGAGGGCAAGTTTGGACTCCAGCCCTGCCCAGCCGCACAGAACAGGGGTTTGGCTTATGCTACCAGCTGTGATGTCCCCTGGTGAGTTTGGGGAAGGCTTGCCCCAGGCAGCTGCTGAAGCAGGGGGGTCGTGGGGTTGCTGGGCAGAGCCGGAGAGCGGGAGGGGCCATCTGTGCTGTTCCCCCTCTTGGACTCGTGCCCGCCCCGCCAGCTTCTCTCGGTCCACCGGGCACCCTCAGGGACTCTAAGCCAGATGGCCTGAAAGGTGGCCACTCCTGCATCCTTCAGGGGACCAGCTGGGCTGCATCGGGAGATGCTTGGATGNCCCTGGGTTGGGAAGATCCCCTGGTGGAGGAAATGGCAACCCACTCTAGTATTCTTGCCTGGGGAGTTCCTGGACAGAGGAGCCTGGTGGGATATAGTCCATGGGATCGAAGAGTCGGACACGACTTAGCAACTCAACAACAGCAGGGCTTCTTGGCTATTAGAATCATCCTGTACAAGAAAGACACAACCTGCCTCCCCAGCCCCCAGCACACAGACACTTCCTCCTGCCCCTCCTGCTCCTTGTTTTTACTACCACTGTGGTTAAAGCCACACGGGAACATCACCACCTTTGGCTGTGTGGTTCCCTCCACACATGTGGGAAGCTTCAAAATGCCTTGACCTAGAGGCTGAACCCCTCCAGCCCCCCACCAAGTGTCCCTGCAGACTTTGGGGCTGGGGGTGGGGGGAGCAAGCTATAGAGAGGGAGCTGGGAGGGTGTCTCCCTTTATTCCAGGTCAAGCACAAAGATCCGGGATCAGGAACACCCTCCCAAGACTGGAGACCGGCCTCTAACTTTGCTGAGCTGGTTGAGCAGGCTCTGGCTTCCTTTCTGGAATCTGTGGATGGACTGGTTTGATTCAGCTGAAGGGAGGGTTAGAAGCAGCCCAGAGAAGCTGGAAGCTGGAAGCTGAAAGGAAATCCAGCATCTGCCCAGCACAGGACACCATCCTACTGGGAATGGCGGGGTGTGGGGGCTTCCCAAGCTGCCCTCCCTCTTCCAGGGACCTTCGGGCATGGCACCGCTGGCTGCATCATTTGGGAAGAGTCCTTGGTGGCAGGTACAGGAAACTGAGGCCAGGCTGGCCAGCCAGGCAGGGCTGCCCGTCATTACGTGGGGCTCCCTGTGGGGGCCTGTGTCCTTGAGGTCTCAGGGGCTACTGCACTCAGGGCCTCAGTAACTGAACACTTTGTGCCAAGAGAACAGGGAAGCCCCCCCACCACCACTCTGCACCAGCTGAGGAGAAGACTGGTGTGGGTGGGGGAGGTGGGTGTTGCTGGGCTTCGGAAGCCTGAGCTAGGAGGCAGCTCTCTTCTCAAGCACAGCACGGATGCTCCGTGAGCACCTGCATTTATCAGGGGCTGAGGGATGCAGCCAGGGAGCCCACAGGAAGCTTCCCATCTTGGGCTTTGTTCTCTGATTCCCAGACCCCGACTTGGTGCTTACTTATAGGAGAGCGTGCCAAGGTCATGGAGAGAAGGGACAGGGTCCTGGCCTTGAACTTCACCAGGGAGTGAGAGCGTGCTATGAACCACAGCCAAAGGTGCCGACGTCCCCATGTGGCTTTAACCACAGTGGTAGCAAAAACAAGGGGACAGTTCATTTTGCAGGGGCAGGAAGACGAGTCTGTGTGCTGCGTGTCAGGGGGCAGGTTGTCTCTTTCGAGACCAACTCTGGGCCTTTCCAGATGTCTCCTGGGGGCCTGCCCTGCCCCACGCGTCCTCAGATTCCCCTCCTGCCTTGGGGCGAGCCTGTGAGCCTCAGGGGCTGGTTTCCAGCAAACCGTCTCAGATGTTGCCCTTTTGAGGGCAAGTTTGGACTCCAGCCCTGCCCAGCCCCACAGAACAGGAGTTTGGCTTATGCTACCAGCTGTGATGTCCCCTGGTGAGTTTGGGGAAGGCTTGCCCCAGGCAGCTGCTGAAGCAGGGGGGTCGTGGGGTTGCTGGGCAGAGCCGGAGAGCGGGAGGGGCCATCTGTGCTGTTCCCCCTCTTGGACTCGTGCCCGCCCCGCCAGCTTCTCTCGGTCCACCGGGCACCCTCAGGGACTCTAAGCCAGATGGCCTGAAAGGTGGCCACTCCTGCATCCTTCAGGGGACCAGCTGGGCTGCATCGGGAGATGCTTGGATGTTCCAGGGCAGGGGCAGCCTGCGGGGGACCCTGGCATGGCCCTTCTCTGGGGGAGGGAAGGTAGGCAGCTGCCTTGGAGGCACTCCTTCTCCCCAAGACTAGGCCCACTCGGTGTGCCCAGCGCTGTCTCCTCAAGGCATCACCAGGAGAGGGACCAGCCTTGGATCTGGAGAATCTTCTAAAGATAGATGAGGGGTTCTGGCAGGGGGCTTGGGGCACAAGGTCAAGCGGGTAGGTAGGATCAGCAGCCCTCAGCTCTTTGTTCTTGGCTGAGAGGGACGGATGCTGGCCAACTGCTGAGTTCCACTTGGAAATTCCATGACCCGACGCCCTGAGACCCCACCCAGCCTCCAGAGAAGACTTAGTGGGAAAGGCTGAGTCGGGAGGGGGTCCCGACTCAGTGATAGAGTCCATCCACTCTATCACTGGACCCGTGCAGAGCACCACCTTAGCCCTGGGTGCCCCCTGGCACTTCAGAGGGTCCCTCTCGGCATCCCCTCTCTCCATTACATCTCTCCCCACAGGACCAGGAAATGGCAAGGACAAGGGACAGGCTGACTGGCTCCCACACACTCCTGCCACCACGTGGTGGGCCCTGGGCTCTCTGGACGACCCGGACTTAACCCAGAGCCTGCCTAGACCTGCCCCAGGGTCCCCCCCAGGGTGAGCCTTGGGCCTTCCTGCAGGTGAGAGGCTGGGCAAGGAGCAGCTGGGAGGTGTGGATGGAGGTGGATGTACAGAGTCTACATAGGCACAGGCCCCTCGTCAGGCACGGTAGCGTGGGGACAGTGGGTCACAGTCTCTGTGTGTGCTCACGTCCCCCACCCTGGGAAGTGAGGGCCACCACCAAGCCTCCCCACCCCCTCCCCCGACCCTTCCTGTGTGGCCTGGCCACACACAGGGGACCCAGTGGCAGAGTCGGGGAGGCAGAGTGGAATGGCTGGCTGGCCGGCCGGGGACCTCCCCGAGAAGGCAGCATTTGGCCAGAGGCTGAGTAGGGGACTGAGTCCAGCCTGGGGGCAGCACGTCCAGCCTGAGGAAGCAGCAGCAGCAGGAGCTCTGAGGCGAGCAGCCGCTGGGACGAGTAAGGGGCAGAGGGGGCTTCTAAGGCTGGGGGTGTGAGCCAGCAGGAGCAGGTGACAGAGATTTTGGAGACAGCAGTCACGGGGAGCCCTGCAAGCCGGGTGAGGCTCAGCTGGGACCCCCTGGTCATATGCCAAGTCCTAATCCTAGGACCTCAGGGGCTGACTTTGTTTGGAAACAGGGCTCTGGCAAGTATCATTCCTTAAGATGGGGTCATACTGGAGTAGGGGGGCCTAATCCAAGGTGAATAATGTCCTTAATAAAGGGGGAATCTGGACACAGAAACGCACACGGGAGAGCACCATGTGAAGATGAAGGCGGAGATCAGGATGAAGCTTCTACAAGGTAAGGAATGCCCAAGGTCGCCAGCAAACCACCAGAAACCAGGGGAGAGGCCGGGGACCCCTCCTCCCTCCCAGCCTCAGAGGAAATCCACCTCACCAACACCTTGAGTTTGGACTTCCGGCCTCCAAAGCTGGGAGGCAGTCTTTTGTTGAAGCCACTGAGTTTCTGGTACTTTGTTACAGTTGCCCTATAGCAAAAGAACACAGGTCAGTTCAGAGAGATAGGGAAGCCATCATTCAACAGAAAGATGTCCTAAGTTAGAACGCCGTCACCTGGCGGGTATGGGGAAAAGAGACTCGAGATTCAGGGCTGCCTGAATGGCCTGAGAGAGCAGGCCACTGGGGGTGGGGAGGGCGTGGTGGGCTCCCTCCCAGCTCTCTGACCCTCTGCAGGGGGCACCAATCTCAGGATAACTTCGAAGGGGTGCAAGGCCTTCTTTCCACAGACTGTCAGCTTCTCCTAGAGAACAGGGAGGGACATGTGTCTGCTCCACTTCCCCAGTCCCTGTGAGAGTGTTAACAGCCTCAGCAGGGAGGCCAGAGGTCTCCAAGCAGCAGGAGAAATAAACTGCAAGTGGCAGATGTATTTTTTTCCCTTCTCTGTTGACATAATCCGTTCTGCCTAAGACAACCTTTTTTTTTTTTCTTTTCTCAAACCTTGGGCTGATAAGGGCTCAACAAACCAGTCTTCATGTCAATTGTTTTATGGTTGGGGATGACACACCTTGTGCCATTCTATCTAAAAACTGCACATTGCGCAAGAGGGGCTTGGTGAAATTCCCTCAGCCTTGAGGTGTCTCTCTTATCTGATTAGCAGCTTGCTAACAGACATAAAACACCTTGCTGAAAACTAGCAAGCAGGCACCCTTTCTGTCCCCTTCTGATGTCTATGTTAGAAGCATTCCCTGTTACTATTATACTTTAATAAAACTTTGCTACAGAAAAGTTCGCAAGTGGTCAAGCCTCGTCTCTGGCTCTGGATCGAATTCCTCTCCTCCAGAGGCCACAAATCCTGGCATAGCACACGGCTCGCAACCGCAACCTTTCACCTGCCCAGACCACAGCGGGACCTACAGGAAACTGGGCAGCTGAGTCAGGAAGGGCTGGGTGTCAGCTTTGCCTGGTTGTGAACCCAAGGAAGACCAGCTGTAAGAGAAAACAGGGGACAAAGTCACGGAGGGCCGGGACCAGGGCAGCAGCAGAGATGAGCACTAAATGAAGGAGCCCGGGCAAGTGGCTTCACCATGTTCGGGGGCAAAGGCTGCATTTGATGAGCAGAGGTAGTGTCCCAGGACCAGAGTAGTGGGACCGTGCCTGGGCTCAGCACTGCAGGCACTCGGCCATCTTGCCCGAGTACAAATCCCAGATCAGTTGCTTCCTAGCTGGTGATTTCTCCGCCCCATGACTGAACTTCTCTGTTCAGTGACTGAATTTCTCCGCCCTGGTGTCTTCAGCTGCAAGATGAGAACACGGAGTGCGTATGCTAGCTGCTCAGTCGTGTCCGACTCTTCCTGACCCCATGGACTGTAGCCTGCCAGGCTCCTCTGTCCATAGAATTCTCCAGGCTAGAATGCTGGAGTGGGTTGCCATGCCTCTCGCCAGGGAATCTTCCTGACCCAGGGATGGAACCTGGGTCTCCCATAGTGTAGGCAGATTCTTTACCATCCGAGCTACTAGGGAAGCCTGTCAGAGTCCTGGGGGAGGACAAAGTGAACTTGCACACAGTATGTATTGGAGGACTGTTGCTTATTACATTTTATCACCACAGCAAGGATGCACTTGGTACAACAGGGTGGTGGTGGGATGGGAGGGCATGCGAGGAAGAGTGGCTCAGGGGGGGTTTGCTCCAGAGACTCAGATACTCTAGAGACTGAAAGTCTCCAGAGCAGGACAAAAGCTGAGTGCAGAGCCCGAGGCTGACTCTGACTGCAGGTGGGGGCTCACGGTCTTGAGGCCCATAGGTGCCGTCGCCCGGCATGCCTTGTTACCTTGTAAAGCAGGCAAAGCCAAGAGTGGCCTTGGTAGGAGCAATTTTAAGAAGCAATGATGAAAAATGAACAGCTGGTGTGGGCTCTGGAAGATTCAGCTTTGACATCTGCCACAGAAGCCTGTGACTGGTCCCAGCCTCAGGCTCAGGTGGTAAATAGGGGACATTCATGACCTACAGGGCCTGGATTCTGAGGAAGGAAGGAACGCTGGCTTTTCCAGGCCACGCGGTGCTGGCATGGCTTCATTTGTACGAAAAGGAAGAGGCATCTCACTGAGTCAGAGGCTGTCCAGCATGCCCATCTCTGGCTCTTTAAAAGCTGTGACCCCGCAACCCCCAAGACAGACCCCCTTCCCCACAACCCCCCACCCTCAGACTCTAGCCCCTCTCTGGTTCAGACAAGTCACCTGACAGAAAGGTCAAATGCTCAGGCACTGCTCCATTTGGAACCTACCTTGCATTTTCCCACCTGGAAAATCACTTCTGTGATTTTTGAAACTTAAAAATCTCATGCGATGACAACTGTTAACTAACTAAGCAATGAGAAACTCCTGGCCTGAGAGCCAGCTGCACACTGAAGGCCTCTGGCTTAGCGGCTGCTCGGCTCGGAGTTCAGGGCAGATGCCACGGGGCAAGGAAGGGGGTCTTCTTCACCCTAAGCAACTGATGTCACTTTGTTCAGGTACCTAACTATTTACCTCTCTTTCCTTCCCTGTCTTCCTGCCTCCCTTCCATCTCTCATCTATCTTCAACTAAGGAGTTATCATCTATCCATTTATCTCTGTGTATCTATGTATGTATATATGTATCTGTCAAACATCTACCTATCTATCCATCTTGTTCTTGTTCAGTTTCTCAGTCATGTCCAGCTGTTTGAGACCCCATGGACTGCAGCATGCCAGGCTTCCTGGCCTTCACTGTCTCCCAGAGTAAGCTCAAATTCATGTCCATTGAATTGATGATGCCATTCAACCATCTCATCCTCTGTCATCCCCTTCTCCTCCTGCCCTCAATCTTTCCCAGCAGCAGAGTCTTTTCCAATGAGTCGGCTATTCATACCAGGTGGCCACAGCTTCAGCACCAGCATCAGCCCTTCCAATGAATATTGAGGCTTGATTTCCTATGGGATTGACTGGTTTGATCTCCTTACAGTCCAAGGGACTCTCAAGAGTCTTCTCCAACACCATAGTTCAAAAGCATCAATTCTTCAGTGTTCAGCCCCTTTTATAGTCCAACTCTCACATCCATACATGACTACTGGAAAAACCATAGCTTTCACTACACAGACCTTTGTTGGCAAAGTGATAGCTCTGCTTTTTAATATGCTGTCCAGGTTGGTCATAACTTTTCTTCCAAGGAGCAAGTGTCTTTTAATTTCATGGCTGCAGTCACCATCTGCAGTGATTTGGGAGCTCAAGAAAATAAAATCTCTTACTGTTTCCATTGTTTCTTCATCTAGTGGGGAAACTTTTTGCCATGAAGTGATGGGACCAGATGCTGTGATCTTACTTTTCTGAATTTGAGTTTTAAGCCAACTTTTTCACTCTCCTCTTTCACTTTCATCAAGAGGCTCTTTAGTTCCTCTTCACTTTCTGCCATAAGGGTGGTGTCATCTGCATATCTGAAGTTATTGATGTTTCTCGCAGCAATCCAGATTCCAGCTTGTGCTTCATCTAGCCCAGCATTTCTCATGATGTACTCTGCATGTAAGTTAAATAAGCAGGGTGACAATATATAGCCTTGATGTACTCCTTCCCTGATTTGGAACCAGTTGGTTGTTCCATGTTCAGTTCTAACTGTTGCTTCTTGACCTGAATACAGATTTTTCAGGAGGCAGGTCAGGTGGTCTGGTATTCCCATCTGTTTAAGAATTTCCTACAGTTTGTTGTGACCCACACAGTCAAAGGCTTTGGTGTAGTCAATAAAGCAGAAGTAGATGTTTTTCAGGAACTCTCTTGCTTTTTCAATGATCCAATGGATGCTGGCAATTTGATCTCTAGTTCCTCTGCCTTTTCTAAATCCAGCTTGAACATCTGGAAGATTGTGGCTCACATACTGTTGAAGCCTGGCTTGGAGAATTTTGAGCATTACTTTACTAGCGTGTGAGATGAGTGCAATTGTGCAGTAGTTTGAGCATTCTGTGGCATTGCTTTTCTTTGGGATTGGAATGAAAACTAAAGTTTTGCAGTCCTGTGGCCACTGCTGAGTTTTCGAAATTTGCTGGCATATTTGAGGGCAGCACTTTCACAGCATCAACTTTTAGGATTTGAAACAGCTCAACCTACCTACGTATCTTTATATTATCTGTCTATTTATCTTTCTATTATCTATTATCTCTCTATCAACCAATTGGGGCTTCCCTAGTGGCTCAGATGGTAAAGGATCTGCCTGCAATGTGGGAGACCCAGGGTTCAATCCCTGAGCAGAGAAGATCCTCTCAAAAGCTTTCGTGTGCCACCTATGAACTTAATAAGATTAAATTTCTTTTAAAATACTCTGCTATTCATACTTTACAGGAGATATGGGTTTCCCAGGTGGCACAGTGGTAAGGAATCTGTCTGCAGATACAGGAGATGAGGGTTCGATCCCTGGGTAGGGAAGATCCCCTGGAGTAGGAAATGACTACCCACTCCAGTATTCTTTCCTGAAAAGTCCCATGGAGAGAGGAGCCTGGTAGTCTAGAGTCCATCTGGTTGCAAAGAATCAGACAAAACTGAACACTCACAGACACACACATCAATCCATTAGCTATCTATTATCTATCAATTTTCTATCCATCTATCACCTATCTATTATCTATATAATCTCAATCTCCCTAAATACCTATAATCTATCTTTCTATCTTCTACCAATATCTATGCACTCATTATCTGTCTATCCTTCTGTCTCCCTATCTATCTGTCATCCATCTGTCTTTTTTTAATCTTATCTATCTTCTTGCCCATCGTTACACACATCGTCACTATTTCAGTTAAATCCCCAGCCTTGCTCTGGGCACTTCTAGGAGGCAGGCACTTACTGCCTTGATGCAGAGCTGACAGGACAACATGCACAATGAGGCATTTAATGAATGCTTCTTGATGGTAAAAGTACTGAGGCCAAAAGGTGAAAGCACTGACAGGTTTTGAAGGTCAAAGCCAAGGAACAGTGCGCTGGTGGGAGCCAGGCCAAGAATCTGTCTCTCCCACGCCAACTGGGCAAGTCCTCTGTGAGCCCCGAGGGTCACCTTTTCTAACCCAGCCTTCTCCTCCAAGTACAGAGGGATTTGGGAACCTCATCCATCTGATTGAGCCTAATTAGTTGGGCCTTAGTTTAAACATGATTTTAAGCTTTAGACTCAGACCAAACTTCTTCCATCCCTATCGGCTGGCACCCGACTTCCCTCTTTCCCTATGCTCTGAAATGTCAGGTGCAAGGGGAGGAAGTGGAGAGCGGTAGTGACCAGGCAATGGAGGGCAGGAGGCTGGCTGCCTCATCACAGGACTTGGAGGGGCTGGGTCAGTTCACAGGAGGAGGGAGGCGCCTTCAGGGATGAAGAGCTATAACACAGCCTAACACAGAGACACACGAGCCAATGGTCTCCGAAGGAGTGAGAGATGGGTGAAGAGACTGACCACTGGACCGATGGACAGACAGATGGATAAAGGATAAAAGCTGAATCTAACACATAGAGTTTTTTTCTGAGTAGAACTTATATGAGTCAGTATACTTGGGGGCATCTTTTGGCCCAGTACGGATCTGTCCTGTGTAAACGGCCTCTCAAAGGTTAGAATGACAACATAGCCCACGGTGTTGGCCAATGAGACGTGCGGAGCCTTGGCAGTGACACGAGGCCCCCACCTGCACTCACCTGGCCTCCGTGTCCCTTCCCGGGGTGACCAGTGGCGGCTCCCCTCCTTTCTGGGCTGCTCCGCGCTGCTCTCCCTGCTCTCACCACTGGGCGCACTGTTGCCGCCTGCGGGTGGGGCGCCCCCCGCAGCCACGTCCTCCGTGTTGCCCGCGCCCGGCTGGCCCGCTGCGTCGCAGTCCTTCCGCACTCTGCGAGAAAGAAACGCTTCACCCAAACATGTCTAATTTCCCTAGACGCCCCGTCACATCTGTGTCCAAAGCAGGGCGGCAGACCGCACTGTACTGGTGAGAAGCGATGGAGATGCAGCTGGGATGCAGATGGAAGGAGGGGTTTCTGTTCCCCAAACCTCAGTGACTGATAAATGATCACACCTTGCCCGGATGAAGAAGCCCCTCAGGGACTGATAAGTGAATACACCCTGCCCGACCCTGCCCGGATGAAGAAGCCCCTCAGAGTCTGATAAATGAATACACCATGCCCGGATGAAGAAGCTGCGTTGGGCTTCACCATCCACAGGGACCCTCAGCTTTGAGGTCCGACACACAGCCCTGTTAGATTCAAGCAAAACAACTTAGAATTTGTTCCAACCAACTAGGAACACTGTTACCACCGGGTGAGAAAACTTATTCGATGAGAGATGGGGCTAGGGGCAGGATGGGGCAAGGAGGCTGGTTCAAGCCTGGTTCTTTGCAACAGATGTATAACAAAGACCCGTAACCTCAGCAACATTGCAAGGACTCAAACCCAAGTCTCAGCCCCGGGATGGAAGGGGGAGGGAGGCAGACTCTCATCTGATGACGTTTCCCATTGAGTCATCATCTGAAACGCCTTGTTGAATCAAAGGCTGTGTTGGAGGACATTTGGGCACGGCGGTTCTCATCACAGGAGGATGGGCAGACAGTGAGATCCCTACCAGGGGCATCGGAGCTCGCAGCCCCGCCCCATCCGGGTAAATGCCTTTGCCGAGAAGACCCACCTTAACCACTTGGTTCGGAGCCACGCCCTGATGCTGTCCAGGGTGAGCGGTCCGCTCCAGACGTTCTTCAGCTGCCGGTGGGTCCCCAGGTAGGATGTGGTGAGTGGGGAGACATACATGGGGTACCCCAGGGGCTGGTCACAGGAGGAATTGATCAGGTTTCGGAGGACCTGCTTGTTGTTCTGAATGCTGCCGCGCTCGGGGTTGCGGTTGCGGAGGAAGATGAGTTCTTGCTGCTGCCCCGCCCAAAGGCCGCGGACGCATTCTCTGTTCACCTGCAGCGCGGGAAAGACACGGAGAGGAAAGTGCATGGTGGGGCGGAGAGAGAGTGGGGCTACAGACTGTTGGGTCTGAGGACCTGCGGCCACTATGCTTTGGCCTAAAGCTTTCTTAGTGATGTCTGAATGGCAGCAAGGTGGATATGATGGCATTTTCATGGAGCCATGGAGATCAAATAAAAAGGAAAGAAGGCTTTGTTTCAGCCCGGTGATTTGAAGCTGTATGAAGAGAATCTCTGGGAAGGAAGTTATCGGGTCCAGGAACAGGTTTTGAGAGGGAGGTATGGAATCTTAGAGAATTAGAAAGTCTTTAAGAACAAGCTAGATCCTGCCCCCACGCGTGTCTAGCCTAGCAGGACTTCTTGCCAAAACCATCACCTGCACACCAGCTCTTTAAGTGGGAAAGGGCCCTGCAGAGATGCACTATCTGACCGGGGCCACCCACCCTGCATACTGGCCAGCACTGCCTGCTCCCTCTGCCCCCCGGGAAATGTGGCTCTGGACAGAGGATGCTGGCCCAGGGGGCATGGCGTCTGTGCCAATCCATGCTACCGTGTTGGGAAAAAAGTTCGTTCAGGGGGGCTTCTTTGTTGGCTTAGTGGTAAAGAATTCGCCAATGTAGGAGACTCGGGTTTGATCCCTAGTCTGAGAAGATCCCACATATGGAGGAGCAACTAAGCCCATGCACCATAACTACTGATCCTATGCTCTAGAGCCGGGGAACTGCAACTCCGGAGCCCATACACTGCAAGTACTGAAGCCTGCAAACCCTAGAGCCCGTCCTCCACAGCAAGAGAAGCTGCCCCAATGAGAAGCCCTTGCATACTGCAGCTAGAGAAAGCCCACATAGCAACAGAGACCCAGCACAGCCAAAAACTAAATAAATATACATAATAAACTATTTTAAACAAGAAAAGTTCATTCAGGTTTTTCCTGAATGAAAGCCCAAATGAACTTGTTGGCCAGCCATATATTTCTTCTCATGTCCCCCCCAGGCGGGAGGCTGGTGGCAGCCAGGAAGGATGGCTCCCATACCTTGATCACCTTGAAGCTCAGGAAGCTTCTATGGAGCATGAGCACCTTGTACTCGTCCGTGCCCTCATCTACCACGTGCCTCAGGGTCAGCAGCTCCTCCTTGTTGGCCAGCACGGCGCCCCTCCAGGCTGGGTCACCCTCATGGCAGATGACCACTTTCTTCTCAAAGGACCGGATGGCCTCGTAGAGGACTGCTGGGTCTTCGTACTCGTCAGGGCAAGTGAACTGGTCCTGGGGAAAGAATTCATCTGTGGGTCGGGAGGACCACAGAGCTGGTCCTGGCTTACTGTGCACACAGCAATGAGGCCAATGCCTGGTGCAAGGCCAAGTCCACCGCCACATCGCTCAGCCCTGCTGGGTGGATGGAGGGCACCTCACTATCGCAGTGGCTTCGGGGCCCATAGAGCTGGTTGCAGAGAAGCCTAGGACTTTTCACCACAGTGTGGACACTTCTGATGTCGTTTTCTCCAGCCAAGTCCCATCTTCCATGCTAGTGGGAGATCACCACCTCCTAGGGACTCTTAAGGGCATATCACCATGGGTACCATCAAAAATAGGCAATGCCTCAGTGCTTAGTTGCTGGGCTTCCCAGATGGCGCTAGTGGTAAAGAACCTGACTGCCAGTGCAGGAGGCAAGAGATGCAGGTTTGATCCCTGGGTTGGGAAGATCCTCTGGAGTAGGAAATGGCAACCACTCCAGTATTCTTGCTTGGAAAATTCCATGGACAGAGGAGCCTGGAGGGCTACAGTCCATGGGGCCACAGAGTCGAGGGGACTCAACTGAGCACACACACCACACACACAAACACACACACACACTTAGTTACTAAGTCAGAAGCCCACTTGTCAGAATTATGCTGAGCAAGGGGACAGTGTTTTTGAAAGGCCATTTTTTCCCCTAATATTTCAGGATTATACTTAAAAAAAAAAAAAAGGAATGCTTACCTGATGCAGCTTCAGGGACATCCTGAGAGCCGGGACGACAACTTTGTGCAGCAGGTCGATGTCTGCAAACACCCACTCATCTCGGGCTGTTATCCTGAAGTCACCTTTGAAGAGGGCATGGAGGCCATATAGGAAAGAATCCAGGCTGCGAAACAAAGTTTGTTTGTTCACATGGAGCAAATGTGTTCAGGCTCCTGTCACCCTGAACTGGCCCGGGTCTCCCCCTGTCTCTTATACACATCTAGATGTGTATAAGAGACAGCTTCCGCACTCTGCGAGAAAGAAACGCTTCACCCAAACATGTCTAATTTCCCTAGACGCCCCGTCACATCTGTGTCCAAAGCAGGGCGGCAGACCGCACTGTACTGGTGAGAAGCGATGGCTGTCTCTTATACACATCTAGATGTGTATAAGAGACAGCAGTCATGTCCAGCTGTTTGAGACCCCATGGACTGCAGCATGCCAGGCTTCCTGGCCTTCACTGTCTCCCAGAGTAAGCTCAAATTCATGTCCATTGAATTGATGATGCCATTCAACCATCTCATCCTCTGTCATCCCCTTCTCCTCCTGCCCTCAATCTTTCCCAGCAGCAGAGTCTTTTCCAATGAGTCGGCTATTCATACCAGGTGGCCACAGCTTCAGCACCAGCATCAGCCCTTCCAATGAATATTGAGGCTTGATTTCCTATGGGATTGACTGGTTTGATCTCCTTACAGTCCAAGGGACTCTCAAGAGTCTTCTCCAACACCATAGTTCAAAAGCATCAATTCTTCAGTGTTCAGCCCCTTTTATAGTCCAACTCTCACATCCATACATGACTACTGGAAAAACCATAGCTTTCACTACACAGACCTTTGTTGGCAAAGTGATAGCTCTGCTTTTTAATATGCTGTCCAGGTTGGTCATAACTTTTCTTCCAAGGAGCAAGTGTCTTTTAATTTCATGGCTGCAGTCACCATCTGCAGTGATTTGGGAGCTCAAGAAAATAAAATCTCTTACTGTTTCCATTGTTTCTTCATCTAGTGGGGAAACTTTTTGCCATGAAGTGATGGGACCAGATGCTGTGATCTTACTTTTCTGAATTTGAGTTTTAAGCCAACTTTTTCACTCTCCTCTTTCACTTTCATCAAGAGGCTCTTTAGTTCCTCTTCACTTTCTGCCATAAGGGTGGTGTCATCTGCATATCTGAAGTTATTGATGTTTCTCGCAGCAATCCAGATTCCAGCTTGTGCTTCATCTAGCCCAGCATTTCTCATGATGTACTCTGCATGTAAGTTAAATAAGCAGGGTGACAATATATAGCCTTGATGTACTCCTTCCCTGATTTGGAACCAGTTGGTTGTTCCATGTTCAGTTCTAACTGTTGCTTCTTGACCTGAATACAGATTTTTCAGGAGGCAGGTCAGGTGGTCTGGTATTCCCATCTGTTTAAGAATTTCCTACAGTTTGTTGTGACCCACACAGTCAAAGGCTTTGGTGTAGTCAATAAAGCAGAAGTAGATGTTTTTCAGGAACTCTCTTGCTTTTTCAATGATCCAATGGATGCTGGCAATTTGATCTCTAGTTCCTCTGCCTTTTCTAAATCCAGCTTGAACATCTGGAAGATTGTGGCTCACATACTGTTGAAGCCTGGCTTGGAGAATTTTGAGCATTACTTTACTAGCGTGTGAGATGAGTGCAATTGTGCAGTAGTTTGAGCATTCTGTGGCATTGCTTTTCTTTGGGATTGGAATGAAAACTAAAGTTTTGCAGTCCTGTGGCCACTGCTGAGTTTTCGAAATTTGCTGGCATATTTGAGGGCAGCACTTTCACAGCATCAACTTTTAGGATTTGAAACAGCTCAACCTACCTACGTATCTTTATATTATCTGTCTATTTATCTTTCTATTATCTATTATCTCTCTATCAACCAATTGGGGCTTCCCTAGTGGCTCAGATGGTAAAGGATCTGCCTGCAATGTGGGAGACCCAGGGTTCAATCCCTGAGCAGAGAAGATCCTCTCAAAAGCTTTCGTGTGCCACCTATGAACTTAATAAGATTAAATTTCTTTTAAAATACTCTGCTATTCATACTTTACAGGAGATATGGGTTTCCCAGGTGGCACAGTGGTAAGGAATCTGTCTGCAGATACAGGAGATGAGGGTTCGATCCCTGGGTAGGGAAGATCCCCTGGAGTAGGAAATGACTACCCACTCCAGTATTCTTTCCTGAAAAGTCCCATGGAGAGAGGAGCCTGGTAGTCTAGAGTCCATCTGGTTGCAAAGAATCAGACAAAACTGAACACTCACAGACACACACATCAATCCATTAGCTATCTATTATCTATCAATTTTCTATCCATCTATCACCTATCTATTATCTATATAATCTCAATCTCCCTAAATACCTATAATCTATCTTTCTATCTTCTACCAATATCTATCCACTCATTATCTGTCTATCCTTCTGTCTCCCTATCTATCTGTCATCCATCTGTCTTTTTTTAATCTTATCTATCTTCTTGCCCATCGTTACACACATCGTCACTATTTCAGTTAAATCCCCAGCCTTGCTCTGGGCACTTCTAGGAGGCAGGCACTTACTGCCTTGATGCAGAGCTGACAGGACAACATGCACAATGAGGCATTTAATGAATGCTTCTTGATGGTAAAAGTACTGAGGCCAAAAGGTGAAAGCACTGACAGGTTTTGAAGGTCAAAGCCAAGGAACAGTGCGCTGGTGGGAGCCAGGCCAAGAATCTGTCTCTCCCACGCCAACTGGGCTAGTCCTCTGTGAGCCCCGAGGGTCACCTTTTCTAACCCAGCCTTCTCCTCCAAGTACAGAGGGATTTGGGAACCTCATCCATCTGATTGAGCCTAATTAGTTGGGCCTTAGTTTAAACATGATTTTAAGCTTTAGACTCAGACCAAACTTCTTCCATCCCTATCGGCTGGCACCCGACTTCCCTCTTTCCCTATGCTCTGAAATGTCAGGTGCAAGGGGAGGAAGTGGAGAGCGGTAGTGACCAGGCAATGGAGGGCAGGAGGCTGGCTGCCTCATCACAGGACTTGGAGGGGCTGGGTCAGTTCACAGGAGGAGGGAGGCGCCTTCAGGGATGAAGAGCTATAACACAGCCTAACACAGAGACACACGAGCCAATGGTCTCTGAAGGAGTGAGAGATGGGTGGAAGAGACTGACCACTGGACCGATGGACAGACAGATGGATAAAGGATAAAAGCTGAATCTAACACATAGAGTTTTTTTCTGAGTAGAACTTATATGAGTCAGTATACTTGGGGGCATCTTTTGGCCCAGTACGGATCTGTCCTGTGTAAACGGCCTCTCAAAGGTTAGAATGACAACATAGCCCACGGTGTTGGCCAATGAGACGTGCGGAGCCTTGGCAGTGACACGAGGCCCCCACCTGCACTCACCTGGCCTCCGTGTCCCTTCCCGGGGTGACCAGTGGCGGCTCCCCTCCTTTCTGGGCTGCTCCGCGCTGCTCTCCCTGCTCTCACCACTGGGCGCACTGTTGCCGCCTGCGGGTGGGGCGCCCCCCGCAGCCACGTCCTCCGTGTTGCCCGCGCCCGGCTGGCCCGCTGCGTCGCAGTCCTTCCGCACTCTGCGAGAAAGAAACGCTTCACCCAAACATGTCTAATTTCCCTAGACGCCCCGTCACATCTGTGTCCAAAGCAGGGCGGCAGACCGCACTGTACTGGTGAGAAGCGATGGAGATGCAGCTGGGATGCAGATGGAAGGAGGGGTTTCTGTTCCCCAAACCTCAGTGACTGATAAATGATCACACCTTGCCCGGATGAAGAAGCCCCTCAGGGACTGATAAGTGAATACACCCTGCCCGACCCTGCCCGGATGAAGAAGCCCCTCAGAGTCTGATAAATGAATACACCATGCCCGGATGAAGAAGCTGCGTTGGGCTTCACCATCCACAGGGACCCTCAGCTTTGAGGTCCGACACACAGCCCTGTTAGATTCAAGCAAAACAACTTAGAATTTGTTCCAACCAACTAGGAACACTGTTACCACCGGGTGAGAAAACTTATTCGATGAGAGATGGGGCTAGGGGCAGGATGGAGCAAGGAGGCTGGTTCAAGCCTGGTTCTTTGCAACAGATGTATAACAAAGACCCGTAACCTCAGCAACATTGCAAGGACTCAAACCCAAGTCTCAGCCCTGGGATGGAAGGGGGAGGGAGGCAGACTCTCATCTGATGACGTTTCCCATTGAGTCATCATCTGAAACGCCTTGTTGAATCAAAGGCTGTGTTGGAGGACATTTGGGCACGGCGGTTCTCATCACAGGAGGATGGGCAGACAGTGAGATCCCTACCAGGGGCATCGGAGCTCGCAGCCCCGCCCCATCCGGGGAAATGCCTTTGCCGAGAAGACCCACCTTAACCACTTGGTTCGGAGCCACGCCCTGATGCTGTCCAGGGTGAGCGGTCCGCTCCAGACGTTCTTCAGCTGCCGGTGGGTCCCCAGGTAGGATGTGGTGAGTGGGGAGACATACATGGGGTACCCCAGGGGCTGGTCACAGGAGGAATTGATCAGGTTCCGGAGGACCTGCTTGTTGTTCTGAATGCTGCCGCGCTCGGGGTTGCGGTTGCGGAGGAAGATGAGTTCTTGCTGCTGCCCCGCCCAAAGGCCGCGGACGCATTCTCTGTTCACCTGCAGCGCGGGAAAGACACGGAGAGGAAAGTGCATGGTGGGGCGGAGAGAGAGTGGGGCTACAGACTGTTGGGTCTGAGGACCTGCGGCCACTATGCTTTGGCCTAAAGCTTTCTTAGTGATGTCTGAATGGCAGCAAGGTGGATATGATGGCATTTTCATGGGGCCATAGAGATCAAATAAAAAGGAAAGAAGGCTTTGTTTCAGCCCGGCGATTTGAAGCTGTATGAAGAGAATCTCTGGGAAGGAAGTTATCGGGTCCAGGAACAGGTTTTGAGAGGGAGGTATGGAATCTTAGAGAATTAGAAAGTCTTTAAGAACAAGCTAGATCCTGACCCCACGCGTGTCTAGCCTAGCAGGACTTCTTGCCAAAACCATCACCTGCACACCAGCTCTTTGAGTGGGAAAGGGCCCTGCAGAGATGCACTGTCTGACCGGGGCCACCCACCCTGCATATTGGCCAGCACTGCCCACTCCCTCTGCCCCCGGGAAATGTGGCTCTGGACAGAGGATGCTGGCCCAGGGGGCATGTCACCTGTGCCAATTCATGCTACCGTGTTGGGAAAAAAGTTCGTTCAGGGGGGCCTCTTTGTTGGCTTAGTGGTAAATAATTCGCCAATGTAGGAGACTTAGGTTTGATCCCTGGTCTGAGAAGACTCCACATATGGAGGAGCAACTAAGCCCATGCACCATAACTACTGATCCTATACTCTAGAGCCGGGGAACTGCAACTCCGGAGCCCATACACTGCAAGTACTGAAGCCTGCAAACCCTAGAGCCCGTCCTCCACAGCAAGAGAAGCTGCCCCAATGAGAAGCCCTTGCATACTGCAGCTAGAGAAAGCCCACATAGCAACAGAGACCCAGCACAGCCAAAAACTAAATAAATATACATAATAAACTATTTTAAACAAGAAAAGTTCATTCAGGTTTTTCCTGAATGAAAGCCTAAATGAACTTGTTGGCCAGCCATATATTTCTTCTCATGTCCCCCCCAGGCGGGAGGCTGGTGGCAGCCAGGAAGGATGGCTCCCATACCTTGATCACCTTGAAGCTCAGGAAGCTTCTATGGAGCATGAGCACCTTGTACTCGTCCGTGCCCTCATCTACCACGTGCCTCAGGGTCAGCAGCTCCTCCTTGTTGGCCAGCACGGCGCCCCTCCAGGCTGGGTCACCCTCATGGCAGATGACCACTTTCTTCTCAAAGGACCGGATGGCCTCGTAGAGGACTGCTGGGTCTTCGTACTCGTCAGGGCAAGTGAACTGGTCCTGGGGAAAGAATTCATCTGTGGGTCGGGAGGACCACAGAGCTGGTCCTGGCTTACTGTGCACACAGCAATGAGGCCAATGCCTGGTGCAAGGCCAAGTCCACCGCCACATCGCTCAGCCCTGCTGGGTGGATGGAGGGCACCTCACTATCGCAGTGGCTTCGGGGCCCATAGAGCTGGTTGCAGAGAAGCCTAGGACTTTTCACCACAGTGTGGACACTTCTGATGTCGTTTTCTCCAGCCAAGTCCCATCTTCCATGCTAGTGGGAGATCACCACCTCCTAGGGACTCTTAAGGGCATATCACCATGGGTACCATCAAAAATAGGCAATGCCTCAGTGCTTAGTTGCTGGGCTTCCCAGATGGCGCTAGTGGTAAAGAACCTGACTGCCAGTGCAGGAGGCAAGAGATGCAGGTTTGATCCCTGGGTTGGGAAGATCCTCTGGAGTAGGAAATGGCAACCACTCCAGTATTCTTGCTTGGAAAATTCCATGGACAGAGGAGCCTGGAGGGCTACAGTCCATGGGGCCACAGAGTCGAGGGGACTCAACTGAGCACACACACCACACACACAAACACACACACACACTTAGTTACTAAGTCAGAAGCCCACTTGTCAGAATTATGCTGAGCAAGGGGACAGTGTTTTTGAAAGGCCATTTTTTCCCCTAATATTTCAGGATTATACTTAAAAAAAAAAAAAAGGAATGCTTACCTGATGCAGCTTCAGGGACATCCTGAGAGCCGGGACGACAACTTTGTGCAGCAGGTCGATGTCTGCAAACACCCACTCATCTCGGGCTGTTATCCTGAAGTCACCTTTGAAGAGGGCATGGAGGCCATATAGGAAAGAATCCAGGCTGCGAAACAAAGTTTGTTTGTTCACATGGAGCAAATGTGTTCAGGCTCCTGTCACCCTGAACTGGCCCGGGTCTCCCCTGTGACACCACAAGAAGGACTTTACTGTCTTTAGGCTGATCTGGCAGGGGTCCCACTGAATACCTGACCCTGCAGCCCATGTTCGGACCCTTGTGACAACTGCTGTAGTGATCACCATCAAGAATAGCTGGTGACACACCAGATCTCGGAGTGTGGGGGTAGATGTCTTGGTCAGAGCCGGCTCACCACATCCATAGGCAGAGTGAGTGGGGAGATGCAGGACATCTGGTCCAAGAGCCCTGGAAAGGCTACACTTCTCAGGAGGGAGGCAGGGAGGCCCGGGGAAGAGTCTAGGCCCTCCTGCTTGTCCTCTCTGTGTTTCCGGATGGCACTTTTGGACTATGTGACTCATAATGAAAATTGGATTCTCTCACCATATGGAGAGAGAAAATGACACCAAGTGAAATCTCAAATTGGCTGCTTAGATTTTCAGAGTATACCAGTCTCTCAATACCACCCTTTTGTTAATGACTAGTGCATAAGGCACAATTTGTTGTTGTTCAGTCGCTAAGTTGTGTCCAACTCTTTGCGACCTCGTGGACTGCAGCACACCAGGCTCCCCTGTTCTTCACTATCACCTGGAGTTTGTTCAGACTCATGTCCATTGAGTTGGTGATGTTATCTAACCATCTCATCCTCTGCTGCCCCCATGATAGAGGGGGTTAAAATGAATGACCGAAGGATTTCTCAGGTTTTCCAGGTTTTTAGGTTTCTGGGCTTGTCTGCTTTGCCTTCATTTCCTGCATGTAGCTACTACCTGGGTGGAGAGCAGAGAGGAACCCAAGGGACACCTTTCACAGTCCGGGCCCATTACCTTTTGGATCAACAAACGGTTCGAGAAAGCGATTCATCCTATATTATGTGGAAGGAAAGAACTGTTCTTAATTCTTTCCCTTTAGGT
Organism: Oreotragus oreotragus; assembly: GCA_006410675.1. Classification (NCBI taxonomy): domain Eukaryota; kingdom Metazoa; phylum Chordata; class Mammalia; order Artiodactyla; family Bovidae; genus Oreotragus; species Oreotragus oreotragus. Next base: position 2,048 of record SJYX01007982.1, on the reverse strand, counting down.
CCATTAATACACTTGGCAGCCACCTCTAGTGAGTCTGGCTTCTAACATCCCTGAGTGGGACTGGGCGGTTACACAAGAAACAACATCCCTGATAGGATTGAACTGGGACATAATGAGCCAGCAAGTGTGTGGAAGAGATTTTCTGAGGATGGAGCTGAGGAAGATTTAAACAAGCTGGCTCAGCAAGCAAGACTCTGGATTCAACACAGAACATTAGGCCCGCATGTCAGGGAAATAGTTCCGCTGACTGCTATTGGAACACGTGATTGCAAAATGCACCACAATCGTTAGCTTCCTTCCAGAACTCCACTGCGAGGGATGCTGAGGCTCAAGGTTAGAGATGACTGTAGGAAATGGGTCTAGGCAGGTGGAGCAGGTGCCAGGGTCTTGAGGAGCTCAGAGCCTTCCAGGAAGAGTTTCAGGAGGCAGCCGTCCTGGACAGGCTGCCCCCAAACAGAACAAAGACTTCCTGGGGCTGCCTGCAGTCCTGGGAGGGGAGGGGTGGACGGCAGTGCAAGGATGCAACAGGACAGGGGAAGGGAGGGGAGCTTTAAAACAGTGCAAACTGCTGTCATTGAAAATGGTCCAAAATGCCCCTGTCGTCAGATAGCAGTAAGTACCAAAGAGAGGGCTAAAAGTAGGTGGGGTTTCTTCTAGAAAGGATTAGAAGCATGCCAGGCTGCTAGCACAGAGGTTTAGAGAAATCACCCCTCTAGATGTAGGGCTGAGGACAGTGGCAGAGGGAGATGAAAGGACCTGCCGAGATGCCCAGGTAGATGGCAGAGAAGAGCCAGGCATTCAGCCCATCCTTTGATGGCTTATGCAAGGCAAGCACAGATCTGATTCCCCAGTCTAGAAAACGCCCTTCCACGGGACCTCAATAAATGATTGGAGCCCATTTCAGGCCCCTAATGACAGAATGATAGATGCTTTACTGATCATTTCTATTTTCAGAGGAAAATAACACATTATGAGACTTACTGCTATTACATTAAAACAAGTCTCAATGCACACACCTATCTATGAAATATACACAGAATCACAGGGAGAGAGAACAGACTTGTGGTTGCCAAGGGGGAGGGGGGTTGGGGGGAGGGAAGGAATGGAATTGGGGATTAGCAGATGCAAACTAACATATATAGAATGGAGAAGCAACAAGGTCCTATTGTATAGCACAGGGAACTATATTCATCATCTTGTGATAAACTATAATGGAAAAGAATATTAAAAAAGAATGTATAGATGTATAATTGAATGTACATATACATTTTTCTGTACAGCAGAAGTGAATACATTGTAAATGAACTATATGTCAATGAAATTTTTTTTAAAAAAATGAGTCTCCATGCAGAAAACAAAGCCTGAATTAGAATGTCACTAGATTGAGGGTACTACCCTTAGATTGTGGGGCATTACTCCTAGTACCTTAAAGATACAGGCATCCTAAATATAAGGTGTTTCATTATCTGCCTTTTATCTTCAGGAGAATGAGGAGGAAGAAGGCAGAAATGTGATGAGCTGGAAAGCTCTGAGAGGTCTCCAGGTGGCCCCATGCATTTCTGACTTGCAGAATCACCAGGCTTCATTCTGTTAAGACTCTACTGAGACATGACAGGCTCCCACCCCGAGGCCAACAGCTGGAGCAGGGAAACAGGGTTACATCTGAGTTATTCAAGGTTGGCCTTTGTGGGGACTAGAACAGCCAACACTTGGCCCCTTAGTTTATTGATCGAGGTTTTCTGCACAAATGTGGCGCCATGTACGCCTGGGCTCATCCCAGTGCCGCTGTCCAGTTCTCTGCGTGGGGATGTGCGTCTCTAACACATGACTACACTAGGGCCAGGTTTCTTCTGGAGCCTGCCCTGCCCCGTCCCCACACAAATGGACAGGGTTGTTGCCCCTGCACTGAGGACTGTCTGGTGACACACTCTGTGCCCAGCCTTCTGCACCTCTTCTGCAATGTTAACCCACATTCCACACAGTTAGGACTTGCATAACATCTCACCATCATAAGTGTGTGTACATGTACGTGTGTGTGTGTGTGTGTG
>SJYX01007980.1:227092-239716 GCA_006410675.1 Oreotragus oreotragus | reverse complement strand
TCCAATGATCCGGCCAGAATCAGCCTCGAGCTAGAATCAAAGCTACAATGAAGTATCACCTCACATCAGTCAGAATGGCCATCATCAAAAAGTCTACAAACAATAAATGGTGGAGAGGGTGTGGAGAAAAGCAGACCCTCCTACTCTGTAAGTGAGCATGCAAATTGGTGCAGCCACGATGGAGAACAGTATGGAGATACCTTAAAAAACTGAAAAATAGAACTACAGCAATCCCACTTCTATCTGCAGAAAATGATAATTTAAAAAGATACATGCACCCCAGTGTTCACTGAAACACTATTTACAGTAGCCAAGACATGGAAGCAACCTAAATGTCCGTCAACACAGGGATGGGTAAAGATGTCATACATATATAGAATGGAATATCACTCAGCCACAAAAAAGTATGAAATAATGCCACCTGCAGCAATATGGATAGACTTAGAGATTACCATTCTCAGTGAAGTAAGTCAGCCAGACAAAGACTGATATCACATGAGATCACGTATATGTGGAATCTCACTGCGGGGCGGGGGGCTCCATCTCTGTTGGGGATCTAAGATCGTGTATGTTTTATGGCATGGCAATTTACAAAAGAGAAACAGACTCACAGAATTTGAAAACAAGCTTATGGTGACCAAAGTGGGAGGAGGGATAAATCAGGAGCTTAGGATTAATATGCACATGCTACTGCATGAGTGAGTGAGTGAGNATTCCCACACCCAAACTGTACAAAATAGCAGGTAACACTAGAGCCACTAGTATAAATTTATATCTAGGGCCTTAGAAGCAAAACTTGAACCGTTATCCTAAGTGAAATGGGAATCTATGGTAGAGTTTGGACAGACGAGTGACACCGTATCATTTATATATGAGAGAATCACTCTGGCTGCTTTATGGAGAACAGGTGGCTAGATTTTGAATACAATTTGAAAGCAAAACCAGCAGGATTCTCTGGGGAATTAGGTCTAGGCTGTGAAAGATCGAGAGAGTCAAAGATTATCCCAGGGCTTTTGGACTGAACAACTAGAAGGATGAGACTGACATCAATTTAAATAGGATGGTTGCAGGTAAAATGGTTTGGAGGGAAGACTAGGAGTTTACTTGAGGTCATGAAAAATCCAAGTGAGGGTGCTGAAGAGGCAACTAGATATACAAACCTGCAGTCTGGCAGTGAAGTCGGGGATGAAGATATAAAATTTGAGAGTTGTTATCTAGAGATGATTAGGTCTTTTCAGTTAAGACAAAGAGGAAAGGGTCTTACTCATTCAGGATTCTGGTGTGCTGGCAAGTATGGCTTAGTCCAGACCTCAGGAGGAAAATGGGATGGAATAAGAAGGAAAAAAGTTACTTCAAACAACCCTCCCTAGGGGAGCCATCTGTGGACTGTACAGGGAAGTGATAAAAGGGAGTACCACATTTCTCAACTGGTTTATAGAAGAGTAGACTCATCTCAGGAGCACAGGATGGTTGAGTTGAAGCAAGGTACAGGTGCAGAGAAGGCAGTTGACATGATACATAGTCGAAGCCAAGTAGATTAAACCCAGTCCAGGTCAACGCTGAAACACGGATGGGCATTCAAAGCATAGAAGACTCCATTTGCAGCTAGCTCCTATCTGTCAGCTGGAATCTGAGGGTGACTGAAGACCTTTACACTTTGGTTAATATTTCCTCAGTTCAGTTCAGTTGCTCGGTCGTGTCCGACTCTTTGCGACCCCATGGACTCCAGCATGCCAGGCTTCCCTGTCCATCACCAACTAAATATCTTAGGATAAGCCTTCATCCCTACTGACCTCTACTGTAGTCTGTCGATTGAGTGTAAGAGCCATATTTTCTGATCCAGCTAGAAATGTCCAACAGTAGTCATCTGTTTGAAGTCTAGTAGGTTTATCTTGGAGACACATTGTACCCTTCCCACCTCCTTTTCTAAGGGATGTGTCTGGTCTGGGTCATCAGGGTGGCTTGGCCAGGGCTAGTTACTTTGGCCAGATCAGAGAGATGTGGAATAGATAAATCACATCATAAATCCTCAAGGGCCTAACATCTGAGGTTCAAGGAGGATCAGTCTGGAAGTCAAAAGTTGAATGGTAAAAGCTTCAGTCTCTTGCCCACATGGATACAAGCACTTGAAATTATAAGAACTTTTCTGAGACTTCAGAATATACCGTTTTTAAAATAAAAATATCTTGGCTTTTGATGAAATGTCACCACAAATACATAAAGGCTGGAAGCTCAGCTGAGTAAGAGACAACTATCTCGTTCTTTGTCATTAAAGACCCTCCCAAGGTTTGCCAGCCTGTCATCACTTTCATTAGGAATCTTCTTTGGCTGGAGAAATATGTCAGATGAAGTATGCCTAGAAAGAAGAAACTATATAACATAAATCCCAAGACAGCCTTGCATTTTCTCTAGGACAGTTAGAATGTGGTAGGTAATAATATTCATTTGGTTTCCACCCAGAAAAGAATCAAGGCCTTAGGACCCTGGAACTTGAATCATGTCATTATGTTATAAGATGTTAATTTTGGATCTCAGATATTCCTGATATTTTGACATTGCTTTATATGAGGTTAGGCAAAGCCTCAGTGATTTGTGCAAGGATAAAATCACCAAGCAATTGTGAATATTGAAAATTTGAGAATACACTTGGAGGAACTCTCATAGAGTATCTTTCTCTGTTCACTATTTCCCCTGGATTTTCTGATTGGTATTATCACAAGCTTTTTTGCCCCTCCTATTGTAAAACTGGAATTTCCCTAAAATTAGCTGGGGAGCAGGAGTCAATTATAGCTTGCTGGGATGCTTGATCTTCTTTCAAAGCTGATTCAGAATCCTCTCTGAATTCATTTGGTCAAGAAGTCTTTATGGCCAAGTTCCATATAAATTCAACATGAACCTGAAATTTGGGGACAGTGCCAACTCTTCCATACAATATTTCTGGACGATCTAGGATGCCTGGGAGCATGGGGCACTTGAGAGACATTTTTCATAGTCTAGATCTATGCCTACAAGTAACACACTCTTTGGAAAACTTGGAGAAGTTGTCGGGGAGGGCCAAAATCTCCATGTATTACTCAGTTGGGATTTCAACCTGGCACTCTCCTAAAGAGGAAGCTGCTGGTAGTCAAAACCCAGAAGTAACAAGGCCCAAGACAAGGTAAGGCCTTAAGCCAGGCCCCAGTGCATCCATCAGTGAGCATTAGGCATTGGCAAACCAGTATCCTAAAGAGCTTCACTGGGGGCATGAGCTTCTGACAGATATGGAGATGCTGTGATCCAGCTGCCGACTAGAATAGCCATAGGGCAAGGGCAGTGGCAGAACAGATAAGAAATTACTCAGAGTTTTGTTTAACTAAGAGAGGAGAAGAGAAGGAGGAAAATGAGAAAGAGGGAGAGAGAATGCTAGGGCATTAACTAGATAGCACACAGGCCTGTCTTTACAGATTACAAGTCATGATTAATATTTATATGCCAGGGACTGTGTTAAGCACTTTAGAAGAAGTATCTTCTTGAATCCTCACTGTTACCCTGTGGGTAAGGAATCATGATGATTTCCACCTAATAGGATCGTGAATGAGGATTTAAAGAGGTTAACTAAAGAGCCCAAGTCTGTTTAACAAGTAGAGGTGCCCACATTTTAACCCATTTATTTACCATGATGCTCAACTAATCAGGGAGAGGGCTTTGTAAATATTCACTACAAGATATTTGCAGTAGACTGCAAAACTACTTCTTCAACACCCTTTATAAGGTGACTGCGCAGTTTCTCCCAACAAGATATATAGCCTATTTCCCTTCTTTCCTTCTTCTTCTTCCCTGCTTTGGCCAATAGCATGTGGTAGAAGTGAAAGTGGGCCACTCCATTCTTTCTTTCTCTCTCTTTTTCTGAAGGCTGAGTAGCTTACCAAGTGAACAGCTTGACCGAAAGTCCTGCAGAGTGAGGGACCAATGGAGCAGATAAGACAACCAAGCTGAGGCCATCCTAGACTAGTCAGCTCCCAGCTTCCCTGGCAACTGACTGCAGATGCATGAATGAGAGCAACTAAAACCAGAAGAACTTCTCAGGTGAGCCCAGAAAAAACTATCAGCCCATAGAATCACGAACTAAACAAATGGCTACCATTTCAAGCCCGTGGAGTTTTAGAGTGGCTTTTTGTGCAGCAAAAGCTAACCCACACAACCTCTCAATAACTTCACAAAGGTCTTTCCAAATTATCTATTCAGTTATGAAGCTCTTGGATTGCAAGTAAGAAGACACTCTTACTCAACTGGCTTTAAACGACAAGGAAAACATATTAACTTTCATGCAAATGAAAGACTGTGATGTGTTAAATCCAGAGTTAGTTAATTTAGTGCCTTATTGATATCATCAAAGACCCAGGTTTCTTCCATCTTTCCACTGTGCACCCTCGGCATGCTGACCTCTGTTCTGATTAAAGCTCCCCTTGGGGTCACAAGATGGCTATACTCATTTCAAGTGTCATATCCAGAAATGACAATATAGAAAAAGAAGAACAGTTCCTTTTTGTGAATCTCTCTTTTTTTAATGACTTTTTTTTAAGACTAAGGAAAGCTTTCTCAGAGGACTAGCATAACTGACTTAGACTAATCAAGGTTTACATCTGATTCATGCTGGAAAATGGTAGACCTCCAGCTCAACGCGGCTATGTCTTAAGAGACTAGGAGGGGATGCCTTTCACATACTTAATCTAGGTCACGCTATTTCTGGGACATTTTCTTTAGAGATTTCATTCCAACCATGAGTGTGGGTTCTTACGAATATCAGGACAGAAGACAAGAGCTTGTGAGATCTTCCTGAATTGTACTTTCATCTGGAGGGAGTATCAATATCATCCTGATGTCTCTACCCAGTGACTATATATGATATAACCAGTAAGAGTGGGCAAGAGGAGGAGAAAGTCCTAATAGGAAAGAAAAGGTATTTTCCCAAATGACTACTTAATTTTTTTCAGGGATATAGATTCCCCACAACAGCGTTAACAACAGTGTTAACTACTTATCCAATAAATGAGATGGATGAGAGAATGCAAATCAGGTAGAACACATAAACTCTGGCTCATTACATCTTGTGTTGGGAAATTTTACTCAGAAGACACAGATAAAAGATGATGGAACAAACTCTGATTTGTAAGAATATAAAACTTTTCATGATTTCAGAGAAATGTGAGGTCAGAGTGAACCCAAGGAATCAGCCAGAAAGGCTTTAAAAAGCAGAAAGTGAAAGTGAAAGTGAAGTTGCTCAGTTGTGTCCGACTCTTTGCGACCCGTGGACTGTAGCCCACCAAACTCCTCCATCCATGGGATTCTCCAGACAAGAATACTGGAGTGGATTGCCATTTCCTTCTCCAGGGGATCTTCCCGACCCAGGGATCGAACCCAGGTCTCCCACATTGCAGGCAGATGCTTTAACCTCTGCACCACTAGCAGATGAGACTCTAAATCTTAGAAACTAATACTACAATAATGCTAACAATAAAAACAATAATATGCAAATTCTGATGAGTGCTTAGTATGTGCCAGGCAGAATGTAGCTACTTTTCACGTGCCCCTGCATTTAATCCTCACAATGGCCCCATGAGGTAAGTGATAGCACCATCCATATTTTCTAGATGAGGAAACCGAAGGCATGCCATCCAGATCACAAAGCTGGGAAGCAATGGAACTGGGGTTGGAACCTCAGCAGTTCAAATGCATGCTCAGACTATGGTTAGAAAGGGCTTTTTGAAAGAATTCCTGTTGCAAGCATGGATGAGAAGGACAGTCAAGGCATAAAGAAGCAAATGGTCCCAGGATGACAGCAAATTTGCACAAGTCACAAACACAGTTCCTTCCTTACACTCCTTTTACTGCATTCATCTTCACAATTTTCACTGAAGGGAGACCATTGGTGCTCTACCTCTTCTGGTGAAAAGCTATGTTTTTCTCAGTACAGTGAGAATGTTCAGGAATGGAAAGTAATTAGAGATCATAGATTCACAGACAACCACCTCAGATGGCACGGCAGTCATTGTGTTCTCTTAAAAGCAAATGTATGTCTGTAATAGAGAACAGGGGTTCTCAACCAGGATGATTTTGTCTCCCAGGGGACGGACGACAATGCCTAGAAACATTTGGGGCTGTCACCACTTGGGAGAGGATGCTACTGCATCTGGTGGGTAGAGCTCAGGGATGCTGCTAAACACTGTACAACGCCTAGGACAGCTCCCCTACAAACAAGAATTATTTGGCCCCAATGTCGAGTGCTGAGGTTAAGGGACCCTGACCTATTAATAGATAATGCTATGAACACAGTACTCTCAAGAATCATGCATGCATGATTCCACCTCCCTACATCTCAATCAGGGCCAAGCAGAATAGTAAATTACCTAATCTCAATAGCAAAGCTGTTAAGACATTTGAGCAATAACTAATCCTGTTCAGACATTTATATGTCTGCATTTGCATTAGTCTCAATAACAAATAGGAGAAAGCAGGAAAAAATAAAATATCAGTACAAATAATTAGCCCTGAGTTTAAAATGACAGAAGAGAAACCAACACTTAAAGCATTTACTATAGATCACCTTACGGAGTGTTCACAATCTACGTTTGTGGAAACTGTTACTTCTAAACACTCAGCATGATCAGTAACTAGCTCTATACGACCCAGTAAGAGAACCAGGGTAAATCTGCCAGTGTGTTTTCCATTTCAATTCCTGTCTCTTTCCATGGGATATTCAGTTCAAAAGTGCCAGTAAGATTATTGAAGAAGAAGATAATTACAATTTTTAAAAATAGATGAAAATGATGCTGTACTTCTGCCTTGAAATTTGTTGACGTCAATGTGTAGGAGATATAATCCAGACAGTTCTGTTACTCCCAAGAAAAGGAGGAAATGGGTTGAGAGGACACGATGGCAAGAGTTCAAGTTTAGTCCTAAGGGAGAATCACTTGACAGTTGTCAACACTGACATAGACTATTGAATCTTTGTCTCTGGAAGGTTTCACAGGCTGAGGAAGGTTTAGGAGGGTTTAAATTTGACCTTGACAGAGGTCAAAGCTGGATAGTCAGAGCTCCAGTCAAATGCTACTCTGGGAAAAACAAAAAGAAAGAAAGGGAATGAAGAATGCCTATGGGAATAATGGGACACCATTAAGAGAAATAATGTCTGTATCATTGAAATTCTAGAAGGAGAAGAGAGGGGCAAAATGTTTAAAGAAATAATAGCTGAGAATTCCCCAAACCTGGGGAAAGATTTGGACATCCAAGTTCTCAAAGCTAATAGGTCATCCCCAAAATTTCAATCCAAAACAGTCTTTTCCAAGACACATTATAATAAAACTAAATCAAAGCCAAAGAGAGAATTTTTTAAACAGCAAGGAGAAAAATTTTCTCTTATACAAGGGAATCCCTCCCCCGGTAAGGGTATAACCATATTTTTCAGCAAAAACCTTTTAAGCTTGGAGAGAAAATGGGATGATGTATTCAAAGGGCTAAAAGAAAAAAAAAAAACTATTAGCCAAGAATACTGTAACTTGCAAAGCTGTCCTTCAAAAATGGAGGTGAAAAAAGTAGAGGAAAAAATGGGAGTTGAGATACAGATTCTCTAACAAACAAAAGGTGAAGAAGTTCATTACCACTAGACCTGTCTTACAGGAAATGCTGAAAGGAACTCCTCAAGCTGAAATGTATGAGTGCTAATTAGTAGCATAATGTATAACACACTGGTAAAGAATTTAGAATACTCTAGAAACTCCAGTACTTTGGCCACCTCATGCGAAGAGTTGACTCATTGGAAAAGACTCTGATGCTGGGAGGGATTGAGGGCAGGAGGAGAAGGGGACGACTGAGGATGAGATGGCTGGATGGCATCACGGACTCGATGGATGTGAGTCTGAGTGAACTCCGGGAGATGGTGATGGACAGGGAGGCCTGGCGTGCTGCGATTCATGGGGTCGCAAAGAGTCGGACACGACTGAGCGACTGAACTGAACTGAACTGAATACTGTAATACAGTGGTGTGTTAACATTTAACTCTAGCATAAAGTTTAAAGGACAAAATTAGTTAAAATAGCTATAACTATAATAATTTGGTTGCTGCTGCTGCTGCTAAGTCACTTCAGTCGTGTCCGACTCTGTGCGACCCCACAGATGGCAGCCCACTGGGCTCCGCCATCCCTGGGATTCTCCAGGCAAGAACACTGGAGTGGGTTGCCATTTCCTTCTCCAGTGCATGAAAGTGAAAAGTGAAAGTGAAGTCGCTCACTCGCGTCTGACTCAGCGACCCCGTGGACTGTGGCCTACCAGGCTCCTCCGTCCATGGGAGTTTCCAGGCAAGAGTACTGGAGTGGGATGCCATTGCCTTCTCTGATAATTTGGTTATGCATATACAATATAAAAAGATGTAAATTCTGACATCAAAACCATAAAAAGGGAGAGTTTTTACATGTAATCAAAGTTAAATTGCTATCAGTGCAAAATATTCTGTTATAGCCATATCATGTTTTATGTGAGCCTCGCGGTAACCATAAAACAAAAACCTACAGTAGATCCACAAAAGATAAAGTGAAGGGAGTCAAAGCATATCACATGGAAAATGATCAGTTCATAATGGAACACAGCAAGAGTGGAAGAAAGGAACAAGAGAACCGCAAAACAGGTAGAAAACAATGAATAAGATGCCACTAAAAAGATGGCATTAGTAAGTCTTTACCTATCGATAATTACTTTAATTGCAAATAAACTGAATGCTTCAATCAAAAGACACAGAACAGCTAAAAACAAGACCCAACTATATGCTGCCTACAAGAGATGCACTTCAGCTTCAAGGGCACACAAAACAAAGGGATGAAAAGAGATAATTCACTCAAGTGGACGCCAAAAGAGAGTAAGGGTGGCTATACTTATATTAGAAAAAAACTGACTTTCAGTAAAAAATGGTAACAACAGACAAAGAAAGTCATTATATAATAATGTGTCAAATAATCAAGAAGATATGATGATTGTAAATACATGTGTACCCAACATTGGAGTATCTAAATATATTAAGCAAATACAGATCTGAAGATAGACAACAATGTAATTATAGTAGGGACTTCAATACCCCACTTTCAGCAATGATAGATCATCCAGGCAGAAAATCAATATGGAAACATTAGACTTGAACCATATTTTAGATCAAGTGAATCTAATAGACATATAAAAAATTCCATCCAACAGAAGCAGAATATACATTCTTCTCAAGCACACATGGATCACTCTCCAGGATATATCATATGATAGGTCATATAACAAGTCTTGGGAAGCTTTAGAAGATGGAAATCATACCAACATATCTTTTCCAACAAGAATTCAAACTAGAATTCAATAACATTTTATGGAATGTATTATTCTATAAATAAATTCAATTTATGGAAAATTCATAAATATGTGGGAAATAAACAATACACTCCTGAACAACCAATAAGTCAAATAAATAAAAATAGAAAAAAAAATCTTGAAACAAATGACAATGGAAACACAACACATCATTCTCTTCTAAAAGACATTCCCCAACCCCCACCAAAAAAAACATACAAATGGCCAACAGGTACATGAAAAGGTTCCCAACATCACTAACTATCAGGAAAATGCAAATGAAAACCACTATGAGATATCACCTCACACCTTTTTAAATGGGTACCATCAAAAGGCAAAAGGTGGTACTGATGAGGATGAAGAATAGGGAACCCTTGCTCACTGTTGCTGGGAATGTAAATTGGTACAACCACTATGGAAATCAATATGGAGGTTCCTCAAAAAATTAAAAAACACAGCTATCATATGGTCCAGCAACTGCACTTCTGGGTATAGATCCAAAGAAAATGAAAACAGGTTCTCAGAGATATCAGCACTCCTGTGTCTATTGCAGCATTAGTCACAATAGGCAGGATATAGAAACATCTGAAGTGTCTGTCAATGTATGAATGGATAAAGAAGTTCTGGAAATATAGTGTACAGTATGGTGACTATAGTTAACAATACTGTATATCTGAAAGTTGGTAAGAGAGTAAATTTTATAAGTTCTCATCACAAAAAGAAAAATTGTAACTATATGAGGTATAGGTATGTTAACCAACTTTATTGTGGTAATTATTTTGCAGTATATACATATAAAAAATCATTACCTTGCATACCTTAAACTCATACAATGTTATATGTCAATTATATTTTAACAACACTGGAAAAGAGATGTCACATATATATATATATATATATATACATATATAAAATAGCTATATATGTGTTATATATATATCATATTCATATTAGACTATTATGAGCCATGAGAAAAAAAATTCTGCCATTCATGACAATGTGGATTGACCTTGAGGGCATTATGCCAAGTAAAATAAGTCAAACAGAGAAAGATGAATACTGTATGATCTCACTTATATGTGGAAATTAAAAAAGTTGAGTTCAGAAAAACAGAGGGTACAGGGTGGTTGCTAGAAAGTGTTGGGAGTGGGGAAAATGGGAGATGTTGGTCAAAGGGTACAAACTCCTGGTTATAAGACAAGTTCTGGAGATTTAATGTAAAACATGGTGATTATAATTAATGATTCTATACTAAATACTTGCAAGTTGCTGAGAGTAAATCTTAAATGTTCTTATCACACAAAAAGAGATTATAATTATGTGATGTAATGGAGGTGTTAGTGAACACTATGGTGGCCATCATTTTACAATCTGTATCAAATCAACACATTGTACACCTTAAATTTACACAACATTATAGGTCAGTTACTGATATATCTCTATAAAGCTGGCAGACAACAAATGAAACCAAGAGCTACCCTAGGAATGAGGCCAACCACAGTCCAGATGTGGCTTCTTCCTCACCTGCCTCCCTGTCCCTATCTCCCACTCCCTGTGTGAGGACCTCGGCTTCATAGGCAGCCTAGCCCAGCCTCCACTACATCTTTAACAGCCCGCCCAGTGGGTTCTCTCTCATTGCCAACCCTCTCAGGACCCCATCTCTCCCAGCCCTTTATAATTTCAGTTTTGAATGGCTAGATCTAGGTGGTAGATAAGTGGGTGTTCATTATACTATTCCTCAAACCTTTATTTATGCATGATAATGTTTATAATAAAAAATATCAGGAGGTATAGCGGGATACCTGGGTTTGATCCCTGGGTTGGGAAGATCCTCTGGAGAAGGAAATGGCAACCCACTCCAGTACCCTTGCCTGGAAAATCCCATGGACAGAGGAGCATGGTAAACTACAGTCTGTGGGGGTCGCAAAGAGTTGGACACGACTGAGCAACTTCACTCTACCTTTATACAGGGGCTGGGGGCAGATCGTGAGAGGTTGGGTTCTACCCGGAAAGAGATGGGTAGAGAGGAGAGGTTTAAGCAAAGGAACGATATCGTCTGACTTTCCATTTGGGTGTTTGCTATTTACTGCTGTGTTGTGTAGTTCGTCAGATTTTAGTTCCCCAACCAGGGGTTGAACTCAGGCCCNCTGGAGAAGGAAATGGCAACCCACTCCAGTACCCTTGCCTGGAAAATCCCATGGACAGAGGAGCATGGTAAACTACAGTCTGTGGGGGTCGCAAAGAGTTGGACACGACTGAGCAACTTCACTCTACCTTTATACAGGGGCTGGGGGCAGATCGTGAGAGGTTGGGTTCTACCCGGAAAGAGATGGGTAGAGAGGAGAGGTTTAAGCAAAGGAACGATATCGTCTGACTTTCCATTTGGGTGTTTGCTATTTACTGCTGTGTTGTGTAGTTCGTCAGATTTTAGTTCCCCAACCAGGGGTTGAACTCAGGCCCTTGGCAGTGACAGCGCAGAGTTCTCACCACTGGACCACCAGGGAATTCCCCGGCTTTCCATTTTAACAGGATATGTCAAGGCTTCCTTCCTCCATTTAAATCTGACTCCATATAGTTCAGTTCAGGTCAGTCGCTCAGTTGTGTCCGACTATTTGCAACCCCATGAATCGCAGCACGCCAGGCCTCCCTGTCCATCACCATCTCCCGGAGTTCACTCAGACTCACATCCATAGAGTCAGTGATGCCATCCAGCCATCTCATCCTCGGTCGTCCCCTTCTCCTCCTGCCCCCAATCCCTCCCAGCATCAGAGTCTTTTCCAATGAGTCAACTCTTCTCATGAGGTGGGCAAAGTACAGGAGTTTCAGCTTTGGCATCATTCCTTCCAAAGAAATCCCAGGGTTGATCTTCAGAATGGACTGGTTGGATCTCCTTGCAGTCCAAGTGACTCTCAAGAGTCTTCTCCAACACCACAATTCAAAAGCATCAATTCTGCAGCGCTCAGCCTTCTTCACAGTCCAACTCTCACATCCATACATAACTACTGGAAAAACCATAGCCTTGACTAGATGGACCTTAGTCGGCAAAGTAATGTCTCTGCTTTTGAATATACTATCTAGGTTGGTCATAACTTTTCTTCCAAGGAGTAAGTGTCTTTTAATTTCATGGCTGCAGTCACCATCTGCAGTGATTTTGGAGCCCCCCAAAATAAAGTCTAACACTGTTTCCCCATCTATTTGCCATGAAGTGATGGGACCGGGTGCCATGATCTTCGTTTTCTGAATGTTGAGCTTTAAGCCAACTTTTTC
>SJYX01007980.1:155047-224286 GCA_006410675.1 Oreotragus oreotragus | reverse complement strand
AAGAGGTGACTCCATATAGGATGAGGAAGGTTGCAGTTCTGATTGCAGTTTTACCAGAGCCTTTAAAATGTGCCCTTCATTACTCCCAAGCAAAGTATAAAGAGAAAATGACCTAAATCAAGTATAGCACAGGAATGGCCAACAATGATCCAAAGAGCTATACAAATGCTGAAGCAAAAATATAATCCATTTAAAACTTTCCAGTTGTGAAACACGTTCAATCTGTTTCAGATTCTAATTTCTCTGTATGCCACCATCCATGGTAATGTATTCAGTGTGGACCAAGAATAATCCTGGCAACCAGCCCGCACATTACCCAGTTGTGCAGTTTCTGGCACCCCAATCCCAGCTCGTGTCCTCCACCAAGGACACAGCTAGCGTGGCATAGATGACACGTTCAAGTTATTCTAGGAAGACGAATTGATGACAAAATCCTTTATAAGCAGAATAGAGCTAAATGTAGAAAAATAAATTAAAATATGAAAACCAAAACAATGAGTGCTCAAACCCTCTAACAACACGGGAACATTTTTAAATGCTGCCTGATTTGGGGCAAGATATTTAAATTCACTCAGCCATTTCTACTTTCCTTAAGTAGGATTAGTAATAATTGCTTTTGAACAAAATAATGTGAAGCAGTAAAAATTCATGAATGAAATTAACCTTGTGAATAAAACCTATATATTCTTTATAAAAAGCAGTATTAAAACTTGAATTCACAAAGAAAAGAAAACAGCATTTGTTTAGGGAAAAATTTTTACAATATGAATATGCAAATCTACAATGACTAAATCTTAAGCAGGATAACCTATCTATCTGGAAAGAAACATAGCTCTGGGATGGAGATGATGAAAGGAAATAGAGATATGTAAGGCATCTATTTGGATACTGAACACAAATAAAAAAGTACTATACAAAACTCTGTGAAAAATTGCTAAGTATCCCAATTTCTAGCCCCCATACCCTCAATTCTCGTGAAGAGACACCTGTATAATCCTTTGGGAGGTTTTCTAAATGGCTTTTTTTCCCTTGATCTATTGTATTGTGCTGTGTCAAAGCACTGTATTTGAAACTGTAACCTGAGGTTTTCGTACTACTAAAATGAACCGTGGTATTCCCCTTTATAGCTAAGCAGATGATAATCTAGCAGGTAATACTATAATATGTGATGAGAATTTAATATGAGCCTCCATCACCCTTGGAATGATGGCAAAGATATTAACATTGACAAGCCTCTGTCACTTTTGAGCAAGCAGATTTTAGTTCTTGCATTTATAGATTTAAATTTTCTTTAGTTCTTCAGAGACTTCCCTGGTGGCTCAGACGGTAAGCGTCTGCCTACAATGTGGGAGACCCAGGTTCAATCCCTGGGTCGGGAAGATCTCCTGCAGAAGGAAATGGCACCCCACTCCAGTACCCTTGCCTGGAAAATCCGATGGATGGAGAAGCCTGGTAGGCTACAGTCCATGGGGTCGCAAAGAGTATGAGCAAGCAGATTTTAGTTCTTGCATTTATAGATTTAAATTTTCTTTAGTTCTTCAGAGACTTCCCTGGTGGCTCAGACGGTAAGCGTCTGCCTACAATGTGGGAGACCCAGGTTCAATCCCTGGGTCGGGAAGATCTCCTGCAGAAGGAAATGGCACCCCACTCCAGTACCCTTGCCTGGAAAATCCGATGGATGGAGAAGCCTGGTAGGCTACAGTCCATGGGGTCGCAAAGAGTTGGACACGACTGAGCGACTGCACTTCACTCACTTTAGTTATTCAGAAAGCATGTTAGATTACCTGGAATTCTAAATAAAAACCAAAAAGGCTTATCACATGAATTAATTGTTCTACTGCTGTCTTGTGGCCCCGTCTTCCCGGGACCTTTGAGTCTTTGCTAGTAACAGCCCCAAGTAATGAAGAAACAGAGATGGGTGACTCATTCCCGCATACCTGGCAGACAAGTCACAGGTACCAATCCTCGATATAGGAGAATCCGAGTATCATCAGAATTTGACTGGATGCACAAAGTTCTACTGTGAATTAACTTGTTAATCCAACAGAACAGCTTGTCCATCCAGTCAGATAAAATTTTTTACCTGAATTGATAGGTAGGCCAGTTGATTCAACAAATATCAACTGGTTCAATGATAAGTCAGAGAATCAAAAAAAAAATCATTTAAAAACATAATCATTGTTACCTAATTGAATTAAATTTATTACTGGAATAATTAGCTGAGTTGCCACAAGCTGCTCTCTCTGTCTGTCTCTTCAGGGGTTATATAGGATTATAGCCAATGAGGGTAAAATGAGGGATCATGGTGGTTAGAATTAATGTGTATGGACTTGGATGACTTTTTCCTTTGCAATTACACTAGTGGAGTTTTGTAGGTTTTAATACCTCTGGGCTGAAAGTTCAAATAAATACTTCATCTATGTGTAGTTGTGTCTTCCTAGGCGGGCAGGCTATCTACTTCTGAGATTAAGCCAGTATAGTTATGAATTATTCATACAACAAAATATTTTCCTTAAATAAATCTTTATTACTTTTTATGGCCTCAAGTTGAGAAGTTTCACTATCAATTTTAATAAGTAAAAATTGCATTCACAGTGCACATTTTCTTTATTAATCCTGCTGTTTTTATTCTTTATTTCATTCTGTTCTCAAAATAGCTCTTTGGGCAGATAGGGCAAGTATTAATTACTTTTTAAAGCTAGTCTATTAACATCAAATGGAAATAAGTTATTTCACTGGACTGCTTCCTCTCCACTTTTACGAACCCCTACTCACCTGGGGCCACCCACTTAGTAAATGGTGGTCTTAGGATTAGAACTCAGGCAATACAGGGACTTCCCTGGTGGTCCAGTGGCTAAGACTCTGTTCTCCCAAGGCAGGGAGTCCAGGTTCAATCCCTGATCAGGGAACTAGATCCCACATTCTGTAACTAAGAGTTTGCATGCTGCAACTAAAAAGATCCTGTACGCTGCAAGGAAGATCACACATGGTGCAACTAAGACGATGCAGCCAAGTATATAAATATTTTAAAAATGACTCAGGAATAGAGGTAATACTGTGCATATACTATGTATTAATCTACACTCTGTGAGATCTGGGGCAGCGTCCTATCAGTAAACACTTGACTATTTCTGCATTCAATAATATTAAGTACAATAAATAAAGACCATTGAGTACAATAAATATAGATCATAAAGAGTACTATATCTGTTTGGGTCAGGGGTTGCTGTCAAACGGTTTTTAGAGGTTTTTGGATTTTGGAGTTGCAGGATTGTGAAAGTGTGTTCTCTTAGTCTTGGTGCTCTCTCTCCACCACTGCGTGAAGCACTCATCATTTAAGATACAATGACTACTTAATGCACGTTTTATCTCTTATTCCAGGCCTTCTCTGAATACCAAGCAACCTGTTGGTGGTCAGCAGAGAGAACCATTAAGCCCAAGCATTTTCTCCACCACCTTCATTATGCACAAGAGACAACTCTTTTCTTTCACTACTGAGAGCTCAACCATACTTTACACAACATCTCTTAATTTTTCATCACTGGTATCTTTATTTCCCTTTCAATTTCTTCTCTGGATTCTTTAAGAACAGTTAGAGGGACTTCCCTAGTGGTCCAGTGGTTAAGACTCTATGTTTCCAATGCAGGGGGCACAAATTCAATCCCTGGTTGCTGGGAAGTAAGATCCTGTATGCTGCACAGAGTGGCCAAAAAAAAAAAAAAAGGTTAGACAGAGAGGATGAGTAAAATGATAAGGTCATATCACAGAAAAGTCAAGAAGGGAGAGTATCAAAAAGTGGGGAGCAGAGTGCCCTACACTGTCAAAGGGTCAAAAAGATTCAGGAAGTTGAGGACCAAGACATTGTGACCTTGACAACCAGCAATTCACTAGTGACCTTTGAGGGAACAGTTTCTTCAGGGTTATGGGAACGGAGGGCTTCCCAGGTGGCGCTAGTGGTAAAGAACCTGCCTGCCAATGCAGGAGACACATGTAATGTAAGGGACACAGGTTTGATCCCTGAGTTGGGAAGATACCCTGGAGGAGGGCTTGGCAACCCACTCCAGTATTCTTGCTTGGAGAATCCCATGGACAGAGGAGCCTGGCAGGCTACAGCCCATGGGGTCTCACAGAGTCAGACACGACTGAAGCAACTTAGCACACACACATGGGAATGGACCCCAGAAGGCACAGTTGGAGAGCATGTGGATGTTGGTGAAGCCAAGACAATAAATATAGACTTAATTTTTAATAAGCCAGGATTAACAACTTTTGAAGGTCTTCAGAGTTAAGTTCCTTTTACCAGTTCCATGCACTTCCTCACTCTTCCATTAAAATCTGCTTTTCCTCAAGCACTGACAATAAAACACAACCAAAGCTGGTTTGTATTACATTGTCTTCTTTTTGTTTGTTTTCATTAAACTGCTGACATTACAACAGTTTGTCTTCTAATATTTTACAACATAAATATACAATATTTCTGCTACACCATGGGTTAATATGCTCCTGTGAACTGGCCTGAAGGCTGCTTTACTATGTATGACATATTTACATGGGGAACATCATTCCTAAATTTCGAAGAACTGACTAGAGAACTAATAGCTTGAAACATGGGTTAACTGTCATTTTTGTAGAGCAAAAATGACTGCATAGCAACAGTTTGATCTGGTTCAACCTCCTAAGTTTACAAATGCAACCTTGATATAAACAATATTGTCATATTAGTTCACTAATTATGGTGGACTATGAATAGTGGAGGAGGACAGATGGAATCCAGGAGTGATGAACACATGAGTCTTAACTGAACTTTTGCTAAGTTTTGCAAAAGGGGCCACTTGTTCAGTGCAGCAAGACGGTTGACCATGGCACCTTCTAGGCTTGCTGCCCATGGTGGTTAGCACTCACCTTGTTCTCACAAGAGCTCCACCATGCCCAGGAGCTCTTGTGCCACCCTTTCCAATGGTCTTGGATATGACCTAGCCATGTTGTTCTGGGAATCTACTTTCAGACTGGGCCAAAAGACATCAGACACTTGGGGAAAAAAAAAAAAAAACCCTAGGATCTCTTTCTCAGCATTTGATTAAATGTCTCCATCCTACACCCCATATTCCCATGCCCATATTCATTCAAACTAAAATTTCCTAAAAAAGAATGGTATTCTCGGCAATAAACTGAATCTAAATAACGAACAAATCCCTTCTAGGAAATTCTCTCTCTGTTTATATTTCCTAAACCTAGCATCTTATCTTACACAGAGCGTCTCCATTAAATAAATTCTTCAGGCAGGGAGAGAGGGATGGAGGAATGGAGGAAGGGTCAAGGGAAGGTTCGTAGGAAAGAAAGAAAGAAAACTTTCATGCATCTGCTTATGTAATTGAAAGAAAACAAGATGTAAAATTCAAAAATTAAAAATAAATAAAAAACAAGGTGTAAGATGAGAAATAAAATACTAAGTTAAGAGGCCCATTGACTTTTGCAGTAAGGACTGGGAATCTGGAGTTTGAGGGATTTTACACTCTTTTTGGTTCTTCACCTGTGTTCTCTATTCCTTCTTCCTTATCCAGGGATGAAAAATGTGTATACTTCACTTGATGATATTAATATCTGATCATGTATCATTCTAGATGCAAGAGTCCACTGCATTCTTTTATACAGTGATGTTTTGTATTGGTTAATCCTTATGGAAAATATGGTAGATGAAACTACACCTCCAAAACCAAAATCTACCTGCATTTACATTTCTTCTGTGAAACAAATACAAATATCACCATCTCAGCTCATTTTTTCTGCCGTGACTTGGTTTTCACATGCTTCTGTCTTTCCAGTTTCATCACCGTTTTTGCTAAGGACTGGGAGATGAGAGTGACAGCCATATTTCCACTCAATTTACATTTTATTTCCACTACATATCACCTCACAATGTGTTCTTTTGTGGGACATTACAGGATCATTATTTTTAAAATGAAAGGTATGGTTTATGATTGACTGCTGTCTAATTACCCACAATGTTTGTCAAAGCCAGTGCAGGAGACATAAGCTCTATTTTGCTGTTATATTGATGGTCAATTTTACAACACATTTCTGCTAGCAAAGAAAACTTCCTCAGCAAGGATATTTAGTGGAACAGACTTTTGCAAGTGGAACAAATCCCCTCAGCTTCACGATAAACAGTGAAGAAAATGTTCTAATGATCAAATTGGTCCATCCCATGCCTTCAAAATAAAAAGGGATATGGGAAGCGAGTTAGTGACTACTGCTATAACACCAACTGTTGGTGATGGCAGTGGGAGACTGAGCTGCAAATTTTCTATCAGTTCAGTTCAGTTCAGTTGCTCAGTCATGTCCGACTCTTTGCGACCCCATAAACTGCAGCACGCCACGCCTCCCTGTCCATCACCAACTCCCAGAGTCCACCCAAACCCATGTCCATCGAGTCGGTGATGCCATCCAACCACCTCATTCTCTGTCATCCCCTTCTCCTCCTGCCCTCAATCTTTCCCAGCACATATATAATAATAATTATTAGAATTTAGAACAATACCTATCTGGAAGTAATGATTCTTTTAATTGGAGGATAATTGCTTTACAATATTGTGTTAGTTTCTGCCATACATCAACATAAATCAGCCATAGGTATACATATGTCCCCTCCTTGTAGAACTTCCTTGCCACCCCATCCCACCCTCTAGGTTGTCACAGAGCACCAGGTTTGAGCTCCCTGCATCATACAGCACATTCTCACTGGCTATCTATTTTACATATGGTAATATAAATGTTTCAATGTTCCTCTTTCAATTCGTCCCAACCTCTCCTTCCCCTCTACTGTGTCCACAAGTCTGTTTTCTATGTCTGCATCCTCATTGCTGCCTGCAAATAGGTTCATCAGTACCATCTTTCTAGATTCCATATATATGCATTAATATATCATACTTGTTTTTCTCTGAGTTACTTCACTCTGTATAATAGGCTGTAGGTTCATCCACCTCATTAGAACTGACTCAAATGTGTTCTTTTTAATGGCTGAGTAATATTCCATTGTATATATGTACCACATTTTCATCCATTCATCTGTTGATGGACATCTAGGTTGCTTCCATGTCCTAGGTATTGTAAATAGAGCTGTAATGAACATTGGGTTACATGTGTCTTTTTCAGTTCTGGTTTTCTCAGGGTATATGCCCAGTAGTGGGATTCCTGGGTCATATGGTAGTTTTATTCCTAGTTTTTTAAGGACTCTACACACTGTTCTCCATAGTGGCTGTTATCAATTTACATTCCCATCAACAGTGCAAGAGTGTTCCCTTTTCTCCACACCCTTTCCAGCATTTACTGTTTGTAGACTTTTTGATGATGGCCATTCTGACCAGTGTGAGGTGATACCTCACTGTGGTTTTGATTTGCATTTCTCTGATGATGAGTGATGTTGAGCATCCTTTCCTGTGTTTGTTAGCCATCTGTAGGTCTTCTTTTGAGAAATGTCTGTTTAGGTCTTCTGCCCACTTTTTGATTGGGTTGTTTGTTTTTCTGGTATTGAGTTGTATGAGCTGCTTGTATGTTTTAGAGATCAATCCTTTGTCAGTTGTTTAATTTGCTATTATTTTCTCTCATTCTGAGGGTAAAATCAAGTCTAAAAACTACAATCTTCAAGCAGGGATACACACAACAGAAGTAATTTATTTCTAGGACTGGTGAGCAGATTAAACATAACATAAAAATTAAACTTACTGTGTTCCACAGTGTGAAAACAAAATGCAGACCACAATCAGTCAGTTAATCAAAAAGAGATGATTAGTACTTTATTAAGTTAGCATAGACTGTACTTTTACAAACTGCAGAGCTGCCCTATTAGAGACTGATAGAAAAAATATAAGCAACTGTTGATAACAGGATCAAGTTCCACCTTGTATGTCAACACTCCCATTTTTATCCATCTAATTTACAGTAATTGTTATTTTTCCTTATCTACTCATATACAGAGTGATATGACATTTAAAAGGATCTACTTTCAATGATTTACACACCATATTATAGGCATTCTCTACTGGAAAAATATTTTTTTTCTTAGATCTTCAAAAGTGTGATATATATATATATATGCTGGCCTGACCTTATGACTAGAAATGCTTAAATACTAATATATTTTTAAAATCAATAACTGCAAATGCCACATGACTACACTTATACACTGTGTTGTCAGGGAATTATTTTAGAATATTTTGAATAGTCAGCAGCTTATGATTCCAATGGTCTTCATAGGTATAATTCATTGCCTTTTCATTTCATGCACATTCAAAATTCTTACAAAAGAAGAATGATGAAAACAAAATATATAGTCTTGCCTCGATAAACTGTGATGTTCAGCAGTTGCACAGACACAAGTGCTGAGTTTCAGGGGGAGGGCAAAACAGTAGCCCTTCAGAGAGGGGTGAGCCGCTCATCTTCTGTCACAAAAGCATCGTTAATGTGCCCTCCTTTCATGTCCAGGGGATCACAGGGGATGCCATTTTCAATCGTGATCACGTTTTCACACTTATCTTCAGTGTCTTCCATTTCAGATGGTCCTTTGTGCTTCCTAAATGCACATAAAAAGAATGATTGGGATCTAGATCTAGGAAGAGAAAGCATGGTCTTCTGTTCCAACATGGAGATCAGGAAAGGGAAGAGGAACCTTAGAATTATTGGAAAAATGGGTGACATTGTATATTTTCAAATAGATTTCAAGGATCATAAAAAGTTGATGAGGTGAAAAGATGGTATCAAGATCAGAAGTCTGCATGAATTATATATATATGAAAGAATATATATATTTATACAAATAGTATGTTTGTATATACACATATATTCATATGTACACACACACACACAAATTGCATGAAGGAATACGAGGGAAATGTATAATCAGATTGAAATGAAATATCAAGAGGCAAACTCACATTACTTTGTAGAAGGATGTAATCATTATAAACTGCAGTTATCATTCCTTGCCTCTACTCATTACAAAATAGTTGCATTCATTTGTAACTCAGGTTTTTGGAACTCAGAACACACTTTACTAATTACATTACAATTCATAGCTATAATCCCAGGTTATTTCAAAAAATTCAATTTAACAGGATAAATTTTTAAGTTACTCATTCTCAGACCCTTTGAAAACCCTGGTATCTCAACCCAAGTGGTAACCAATTCCTTAATATTTCCCTGGGGTGTGGAAAAATATAGCCTTGAATTCAAAGATTCTTCCTGTCTTTTGTGAAAGGCCAAGACACTGAGCCAATTGTGCTTGGTATCACAGAGGAAGGTGGAAAAGACAGACGTGAGTACGTCTAGGCAACCAGAGGGCAGAAGAGCTTCTCTGAGGATTATCATAGGTTGTTGGGGCACCATGGAGGCATGATGTTAGGCATGAGGCTTCCAGACCTGTCAAAGCTTCTCTTGTCCCAGAAATCTGTGGAAACTCCAAAGAGGCAGATCTGAGTGGATCACATGGCTGGGATGGTGGACATTGCTGTGGTGACCAGAATGGACTCCCACCACTATGAAAGTCCCTTGGAACCTCAGTGAGTCTCTAGTGGGTGAGGAAGTGATGAAGATGCCCCAGTGATGATCAAGGTCTATCAGTCCTACATGAGAGTTCATTTTCAAAGTGCTTTAAAGAACATGGTGAAGAAAGGCAGAGAAAAGAAAGAACGAGAGAGCTTTTGTTTACAAAATAATGACAACTATAATTAATGATGGTGGCTACACTAAACAACAGATTTTCAGTGTAGATCCAACAGCCTTTTATTGGAAGAACATGCCACCCAGGACTTCCATAGCTAGAGAGGAGAAGTCAGTCCCTGCCTTCAGAATTTCAGAGCACAGACTTTCTTGTTAGTGGCTAATTAACTGGTGACTCAAAGTTGAAGCCAGTGCTTATTTATCATTCTGAAAATTCCAAGGCCCTTAGAACAAAGGCTGGATAACAGCCCATCTTTTTACAACATGGTTCACTGGATATTTTTAAGCCCACTCTTGAGGCCTACTGCTCAGGAAAAGATTCCTTTCAAGATATTACTGCCCATTGACAATGCACCTGGTCACCCAAGAGCTCTGATGGAGATATATAACGAGATCAGTGTTGTTCTTATGGCTGCTAACAAAGCATCCATTCTGCAGCCCATGGATCAAGGAGTAATTTAGACTTTCAAGTCATATTATTTAGGAAATACACTTCATCAGGCTAGAGCTGCCATAGCGATTGCTCTGGTGGCTCTGGGCATAGTCAGTCAAAACCTTCCGGGAAGGAGTCACCACTTAGATGCCATTAAGAACATTCATGATTCATGGGAAGAAGTCCAAATATCAACATTCACAGGAATTTGGAAGAAGTTGATTCCAATTGCCAGGGATAACTTGGAGGGGTTCAAGGCTTAAGTGGAGGAAGCAGCTGCAGATGTGGTAGAAGAAGCAAGAGAACGAGAATTAAAAGTGGAGCCTGAGAATGTGACTGAATTGCTGCATCCTGTGACAAAACTTTAACAGAGTAAGAACTTGCTTTTTATGGATGAGCCAAAAAAAGTGATTTCTTGAGATGGAATCTACTCTTAGTGAAATTGCTGTGAAGATGATGAAGTATCAATCAGGGATTTAAAATATTGCATAAACTTTGATAACGCAGCAACAGGGGTTTGAAAGGATTAGCTCCAATTTTGAAAGCAGTTCTATTGTGGGTAAAATTGTACCAAACAGCATTGCATGTTACAGACAAATGCGTCATGAAAGGAAGAGTCAATCAATGTGGAAAACTTTGCTGTCTTATTTTTAGAAATTGCCACAGCCACCCAGCCTTCAGCAATTACCACTGTTCAGTCAGCAGCCATCAACTTCAAGGCAAGACCCTTCTCTAACAGAAAGGTTATAATTTGCTGAAGGCTCAGATGATGGCTAGCATTTTTTATCTCCAAAATATTTTTAAATTAAGGTATGTACAGTGATTTTTTAAGACATTCTGCTATTGCACAGTTCATAGTTTACAGTATAATGTAAACATAGCTTTTAAATGCCCTGGGAAACCAAAAACGTCATGTGGATCACTTTATTGCAGTCTAATGAAGCCTGCTACATCTCTGAGGTATGCCTGTATTTTTTCGTTACTTCTTTTGCCCATTTTCTGTCTGGATTTATGACAAATAGCCACTGGAAGGCTCCTAAGACCTACTTTCAGGTGTTTTACTCACAGGTTGCTTTATTTTTAAATCCTCTTCCTGAACCACCTGACGATGCAGGAAGAGCGGAAGTCACTAACACTCAATTTTATTTTTCAGGAAAAAGAATTCATGTTTTTAGCAGAACATCAAATAGGAATGATCCAGAAAGATAAGTTTTATTATACTTAGAGCAATGCACGGGCAGTGAATCAGTTTATTACAGGACATACTGCGAAATGTGACAAAGGGCTGTATTACTGTTAGATAACCTTTGAGCTTCTTATCATGTCCGTCAGCCAGCAAGTTACTGACTCTGCAGTTTGTGAAGGCTACAATGTCGAGACTCTGAACAACTGGATCTAAAGTCACAAAATAATAATATGTGCATAATTTGCCATGAACACAGCTCTCATTTTGATACATTTCCAAGGCTATTTCGCTCAGAATCTTTCTGATGAAGAAACCCTTCTTCTAAAGAAGAGAAACTTGTTCTCATTCATCTACTTCTTCCTTTTTCATTCTTTCCCATTCCTTTTGATGCCTGGTGGATCATTTTCCCTTTGTGACTGAGAGAGGGCAAGTTTCTTGCCATGATCTACAAGTGTCCTGCCCTCTGCAATTTTTCTTCTAATTCCATCAAAAACATTTTTTAATTGAAGAAACTGGCAAATGAACACTAGCAGTCATTACTTCCAAGACTACCACTGATTGCATTCCCACTTATTTTGGAATGCTCTATCCATTAAGATTTTTGTAATATGTATTTCATACTTACATACATAAATTTCAGGGTAAAACTTGAATGTTAAAAACCTATTTATTGTTGTGAAGAAGTATTACTCACTCCAAGCCTGATGAAGAGTGATTTAGGGAGAAATTGCATGACTTAGGGGTTTCCTAGTGGCTCAGATGGCAAAGAATCTGCCTGCAATGCGGGAGACCTGGGTTCAATCCCTGGTTTGGGATGATCTCCTGCAGGAGGGCATGGCAATCCCCTCCAGTATTCTTGCCTGGAGAATCCCCATGGACAGTGGAGCCTGGTGGGCTACAGTCTATGGGCAAAGAACTGGACATGACTGAGTGACTAAGCACAGCACAGCATAGGCATTTTTAATGATAATTTATAAATACAAATTTGTCCCTAGGGTATCATTCCTACTTTTGTTTTTAAAAATCCATTAAAAAGGGAGGGAAGGATGAGTGAACTTTGGAGTTTTTCTTTTTTATTGAGCGCTTTCTGTTCACTTTAGGACAAGAACTGTGTCTCTTCCAATGCATAATAGGCACTCAAAACAGGTATTGAATGAGTGTTGGGTACTATGAATGGACATGATGTGTTCAATGGTTATAGAATGTCAGCTGCCTTTGCTTTCTGGACAACGCGGAGAGTGATAGGATACCCATGTCTACAGGAGGAGGGGCCAAAGAATTCTAGTCCTCTGGTAGGTGATTTCACCTGGCTGGAGGACCTTCTCATCACAGGAAATCATACACCCACCCAGAGTGGAACTGATTGTTGATTGCTGATGCTTAGAATGGACAGTGGAGTATCTTCACCCTGAGGAAGTAAAAACACAGCAGCCTGTCCTTACCTAGGTCTCTGGGACTACAACCCGCCAAGTTTCTTTCCCAGCATTGGGGCTGTAATGGCACATTTTGACCTTTGACAGTAGCATGTACAATGGCAAAGTAGTTTCAAGTGATTACAGTGAGATCTATGGTGTTGGAATGCTGCTTGAATGTTATGAACTCCACCTATTTGAAATTAATAAACCAGTCCAGGTTCGATGCATGATACTGGATACTGGGGGCTGGTGCACTGGGATGATCCAGAGGGATGGTACGGAGAGGGAGGTGGGAGGGGGGTTCAGAATGGGGAACATGTGTACACCCATGGCGGATTCATGTTGATGTATGGCAAAACCAATACAATACTGTAAAGTAATTAGCCTCCAATTAAAATAAATAAATTTAAATTAAAAAAAAAACCATCAGTGAAGCCTGGCAAAAATCTATATCACTTGTAGTTCCTAAGGTATGAAAATGAGTATTTTCCTCCATCCATTTGAAAAAATAACTCTTCAAGAAATACAAGAAATATCACATGTATTTCCCTCCTTCCTTTCTCTTTTCCTTCTTTCCCTCTTTTTTCTCTTTCTTCTGGTAGATCCTATTCAAAATCTGCCTTGAGTTACTGTCTGAGTAACTTTGTATAGAGCATCCATCCATCCACTTGTTTATCACTCAGTTACTCTCTAATCATCTATCCATCCACCCACACATCCATCCATCTATTAGTTTATTATCCAGCCAGTCAGTCATTGATCTGCATTCATTGATATATCCATTTATCTGTCTTTCTCGCTAGCCAGACACTCATGTCTGTCCATCCATTTCTAAGCACATTGGTGGAGTGTCTATTTTGTGCTGAATTCAGTTCAACTGTTTTTACAAAATGTCTTAATTTGTGTCTGACTAGTTCTTCCTGAGAGATTCAGGTTAAAAAAAAAAATGGTGATGGAGCTGGGCAGGAACACAGAACACAGAATTTTGTTTTTTAAAAATGTATCTTCTCAGTGCATCATATCTGAAGGCACTTGTCATTTTGTGTTATTGTTGGTGATATTCACCAAATTTCTCCCTTTACAAAATACAAATATCTCTGTATAATCAGTACATTGCTCATAGGAGTGTTACATTGAGACCCTGTGAGTATCCTATTCTCTAATCAACTTCTACTCAGTGATAGTATCCATTGAGAAGCCTCTGCAGAATCAATTATTATTATATGGTGATTTTCTGTTTCTGTTACACCTATCCAGACCACTGAAACATTCTCCACATCAGCAATAAAGCTGTTTCACTTTCTTATCATTTGTGTATTCACTGAATTAGCACTTTTTATTTCCTTCAAGAACTTTTCCCTCACATTCACAGCTTGGCTAACTGATTGGTGTAAGAGGCCTAGCTTTCAGCCTGTCTCAGCTTTCAACATGCTTTCCTCACTAAGCTCAATCATTTCTAGCTTTTGATTTAAAGTGAGATACATGACTCTTTCACTTGAACACTTAGAAGCCACTGTAGGGTTCTTAATTAGCCTGATTTCAATATCCTTGTCTCAGGAAATAGAAAGGCCTGAGGAGAGGGAGAGAGATTGTAAAAGCTGGTTGGTGGAGCAGTCAGAACACACAATATTCACCGTTAAGTTTGCCATCTTATATGGGCATGGTCTATGGAGCTCACACCCCAAATTCCAACAGTAACATCAAAGATCACTGATCACAGATCACCATAACAATAAAAAAATAATGAAAATGACTGACACCTTGCAAGAATTACCAAATGTGACACAGAGACACAAAGTGAACAAATGCTGTTGGGAAAACGGTGCTGATAGACTTGCTTGATGTGGGCTGCCATAAAACGTCAACTTGTGAAAAAAAAAGCATGCAATAAAGTAAAGCACAAGAAAAGGAGGTCTGCTTGTATTGGGTGGCCCACGTGGCAAAGTGGTGTTGAGTTTGCTCAAGATAAACTAGTGGCAGCTAAAACCAGAAAGAGTATTTCTGTCTCCCTTCAAACAAGATAAGGTTGAAAAGCCAAGGCTCAAGAACAGCTAGAAAAACAAAAAAGGACACACAAATATGATTTCAAAATGGGCCAGAGTTAATGATTGGGGAATTGCAACTGTCATCTAATCAGTGTAGAAGAGCCCTGGGGAAACTGCAGAATTGCTGCAACAATTTTAGTGGGCGTTGCAGCATAGTGAGACTGGTGGGCTTTGGCACCAGGGACATCTGGTTTAAATACTAGAATTGTTACATTCTAACAATATGTGTGTAGGCAGGTCTCTTTTTATCTGCCACGTGATAGCAAAAACAATAAGAATTAGTGTCTATTACACTGAAGACTGCTTTGTATACATCATCTTATCTAATTCCTACTGTAATACTATGTAGATTTTATTATCATCTGTTTTTGAAAGAAAGAACTAAGACTCAAACATGGAGAGCAACTTGTCTTTCAGAACGGACTGGTGAAAGGAACAGACCTGGAACTTACTTCCTCTTCCCACACCGCTCAGAACACATATTTGATTCCTATGGAGTGTGTACATTTAAGATTAGCAAAGTAAAACAATTATCAGCTCTAACATTTCTGAGTTCATTTACATTTCTATTTTCTTTCTTTTTTTTTTTTTTTACATTTCTATTTTCAAGACAGTTCACTCATTTGACTGAGACTTTATAAGAACATGAAAATATGTGAAAATGTTGGCTGAACCCCAGTCTCTTGCATGAAAAAATTCATACAAACCCAAATGCACTTTTCTTTATTATTGACCTTAAGGGAAGAGAAATAAAACCAGAAGGAAATCAAGTGAATTTACTAGTGACTCTAGTCAACTGTGACCATTAGCCAGCGTTCAATGTCCTGAGTCCTCGACCTGGCTTTGTTACAACTACAAGATTATCATCTCCTTATAGGCAAGGGCCACCCATGTTATCTCTGTACATCTCTTCCACAATACATTCTAGAGTTCCTGTCACAGAACGCATGGTCAATAAAGGAATGGAATAAGATATTTTCACCTCTCTGGGCCTCGGCATTTGGAGAAATGGTTACAGATCATTGTTTACGGTCCCTTCCTAAGATAACAACATTACAACAGTACATTTATATAAAAGATGCATGAATCACTTCCACTATATACATACAAGTCTGAAATTGTGCTGTGTCTGTGACTTTCCTTTTATAGCCCAAAATGCCAGGTTGCATAGAATTAGCACTTTGTAACTGCTTTTTAAAAAAATTTTTTATTGTTACTTTATTTTGCTTTACAATATTGTATTGGTTTTGCCATACATTGACATGAATCAGCCACGGGTGTACATGAGTTCCCAATCCTGAACCCCATTCCCACATCCCACCGCATATCACCTCTCTGGATCATCCCTGTGCACCAGCCCCAAGCATCCTGTATCCTGTATCGAACATAGACTGGCGATTTGTTTCTTACCTGATAGTATACATGTTTCAATGCCATTAACTGCTTTTTGATGGTGATGCTTCTTTACAAAGATACAGCATTCCCCAGTGTCTAAAGCACTTGTGTGTATTCTCTAATTTTGTCTTCCCATCAGCATAACTATTTAAGAAAATACTATCGCCATTTTCTGTATGTGACTGCATCAAGGCACTCAGCCAATAAATGCTAGGGCCTAAGACTGGGACCCCAAACCAAGAGTATCGATCCAGTGTTTTTCAACTAAAACAACTTTTTGATGGTGATGCTTCTTTACAAAGATACAGCATTCCCCAGTGTCTAAAGCACTTGTGTGTATTCTCTAATTTTGTCTTCCCATCAGCATAACTATTTAAGAAAATACTATCGCCATTTTCTGTATGTGACTGCATCAAGGCACTCAGCCAATAAATGCTAGGGCCTAAGACTGGGACCCCAAACCAAGAGTATCGATCCAGTGTTTTTCAACTAAAACACACATCACATCATCAACTTCATCATCATTGCCATTATCACATCATTCCCACCATTAAAGCCATCACTATCATCACCATCATCCACCATCACTGTCACCACCATCATCATCACCATTATCATAAAGCTGACCAAAGAGCTAAAATACCCACTTCCAGCCTGGGGCTAGACACAGATCTAGTACAGATGTCACTGTCAAGTATATGCAGTTTGTCTTAGTTGCCTTTCCACCTACCCACTTCCTAATCATTCTCTAAAAGAAAAAATCACTTTTCTAACTCTTCCTTCCACAAACCTTATTTCACAAACTGCAATTCTCAACTAGATGGTAATAGAGAAAGGAAGCAATCTCCTCAAATTTACTTCCCGAAGAGGCAGCAGTTGTGATGACATGCTGAAACCTGCTGGCTCAGGCTTGCAAGAGGAGACTGTTAAATATTCAGAAATTTCAGACTGGATAGGAAATCAGCCAATGCTATGAATCAGGGTATTGTTTTTTTTAGAGAGAAGGCTGATTAGCCAGTTCACCACTACTGCAGTAAACAGTTGACCTAACAAGACCTCTTGCTTTTTAAAATAGGTGTTTGTTAACTAATAAAATCTCAAGCAATAGGCCAACGAACTGGAGAAGCTTCCGCACTACTGTGGCAATATCTGGATGGAAAAGTGATCTTTTCCAACATTCTTTAATCACAGAAATGGGTTAAGCTCATCTTGGATCATAATTACTATTTATTTAGTACATATTATACTTTATACACATTTTTCTCACCCAGTCTTCATGGAGGACCTGTGAGACATTACCTCCCTCGTACAGATGGAGAAATTTGATGATGCAACAAACCTCGCTCAGCTAACAGGTATAGCTAGTATTTGAGTTCACCTAGTTTGGGCCACAGTGACTGCACACTTTCCACCCAGAGGTTCTAAACAATCAGTGGAATGCTGTTATTGACACGGCCAACAGAAGAGTTAAAGCTTCACCTGAGAATTTTCCCAAAGGTAACTCAAAAGATGTACAGGTCTTAGACGACACTGGCAGTCTTCTCCGTAGAAGGGTGATTCAGATGACCCTGTGGCCCCTCCTGATCTTCTAGGTTTAAGGGGTTCTATCACACAAACTGTGTTCATTACCATCTAACCTGTCGATTGCATTCTTGAACAAATCTGTATCTTCCTCAACACTAAAGGCTTTTGAGGGCAACTTCTATCTTTTCAACAAATAGACAAAACTTTCATCACAAAGATAAGAGCTCCTCCCACTTCAAACTGCACCCTCTCCCCACTTTTGAAGCAATACTTTTCCCAAGAGAAACCCAGGAGAATTTTTCCATATCAAGTGGAAAACCTAACAAATCAATTTTTCTTCAGAAGGTTATCATGACTGTCCTGTCTCTATTTGCTAATTATTGATGCTTTCCAGGTTGACACAGGAGATTTGTCCATCTGTTTTCCTGGTTTGAACATGAACTAAATTTGTGAAGGCAAGCTTGTAGCAACAGGGTCACTTCTCCCAAGCAACAGATTATAATGTTACACGCCCAATTATTATATTACTGGAGAGTTTGCTCAGAAGGAAGATAGCTGATCCCAGTACAAATGAACTGAAAGACCAGCAACAGCCAGATAATAAAATAACACTAAGAGCTAACACTTACTCAGCACTTGCTGTGTGCCAGACACTCCTTCGAGAATGCTGCTCTATTAACTTTTGATTCCAACAAATTAATTCTTTCTAACACACCTCACTGTTCCTCGAGCAAAGTTATCTATGCACAGATAGTAAAGAAACATTTAACCAACTTCACTCCAGCACCACAAATCATGTACTCTTCAGCTTGGCTTCCCTGACTCACTGCCTGTGCTTCCTGATAGCCATACAGTTAATGCATTACATCCCAGAGCAGAGTCCAGCCAATAAACAATTTGAATCCAAGTAGTCCATCTCCAAAGCCCATTATTCCACCAGCTACACCATAGCATACTAGTGAGGAAATTGGGAAACAAGGGGGTGAAGTGAATTCATGAAAGTTAAAACTGCTAGAAAGCATGGAATCCTAGCATTTCTGGATTAATATAAAACTTAAAGCTATTAAACACAGGCATGCAAATATCACAACAGAATTTTTCTAATATTCTAGAAAGCAAAAGAAAACAAATTAATAATTTGGATCAAGTCTCTCAGCATTACATATCATGCCAAGAGCAAGAAAATCAACCAATTACAACTTGATCTTAATCCTAAGTTTAATTCAGGGACTAGACATAGATCACATTCATTCCATAGCATTTCACTGATCATCTGTGAAAAAAAATTGCAAAGCCACAAATTTAAAATGATTACCTTCTGCTAATAACCAGCGTGAACCATATGGAAAGTGGAAAATCTCAGGAGAAACATTTACTCAAACACAAACTTGGCCAAACAAAACCTGCATGTCCCATGTGGGCACCAACGCTTTTGAAAACCGATGTGTGTCCCTGTGATGCCCACTTCACAGAATTCCTCTTCCTTGGTGTCAGAAGGGAAGGTTTAGAAGCATCAAAGTAGAGCTGAGGACTCTCTCCACTTACCCTCTGAATCAGAGGTGCTTGTACACAAGATTATTTTCTCCTTTCATTGTGAAAGCTTTGTTTCCTCCCTACCTTAGTAACTCTTTCACCAGTCTGAAATTCTCTCTGGAAGTAATATCAATAAATTAGTGACCAAAGCTTGCATGTGTCCCAGAATTCAACTAAATGAACTCCATGAGTGGTAATCGAAATGTAAGTAGTTAAATTGGAAGCCCTCAAAAAAGTGAATTAGCTGCATATTCATTAAAACATATCTCTTTCAGTTGTACATCAACTGTTTCAATTAAAAGAATGCATCTCCTTCAGAAAATGAACTTTGGTGGCTCTGTAGAGCAAAGGAACCTACATGGTCAACAAGTGTTCCAGGTGATTCTGATACAGGGAGATGATTCAAAGGCTACTGTGAAGAACATGGGTCTATATAAAATCACACGACTCGAGGGAAGAGTGTCCAAAGGGAGGGAATGTAAAGACATCACAAAGTATCTGGTACAAGATGGTGGCTATAGGTACTGGAAGAGGCAGGCCAGGGAGGGTAGGAAAACAACGGTGGAAGAATTAGTATTTGGAGGTGGGTGAAAACCAAAGTTTAACTGCCTATCCGAGAAGCCTGCTAAGCTCTGTATATCCAGTGTAAAAAATCATAACCCAGATGTTAAAAACAACTCTAGACAGGAAACATTCACATGGTGTAGAAAAGAAAGCAAGATGGTAATGGAAGTAGTCATAGTTAAGTAAGGGAGTCTGGACTCCAAAAAGTGTCCAAAAACAAAAGCAGAAGTGATATTTTGAAAACTGCCCATTTTTCAGCTTATAATATAAGGGATTCACTTCAGGTAGGGGAAAATCCTCTCCTTATTTTTGCAAGTCATGAGGAAACAGGAAAATGCTCTTTCAATGTCTCCCTTTATAAATATCTTACCTTCTATGTTGCTGGATTCCTGATAAAATCAATAGCATGGTTGCCACAAGGACGATGCAGAATATCACACCAAATATAATAATCCAGATGGGCACAGATGGGTCAGAAGGTGGTGCAAGAGTGGAAGGAATTCTTAAAAATTCCAGAGTCTGGTCATTCAAAAAGAAGGCATTGTTGATCCGGTTTCTATTCATTCTAAAATACAAGGATGATTAAAACCAAACAAGAGAGAAGAAACATTAGAAACCAAAGGTAGAGCCCTGTGTCCCCGGGATTACCACCCCCTCTATAAACAGGGCATCTCCCCAGCAGAAGACTTCAGGTCGAACAGTCTGATGAGGGCAATCATGCTGTGGTTTTCTGCTCTAAGTGGTGGTGCTGCCTGCCAGAGAGGTGCTTGTCTATGCACCACTGCCCTCCATTGTCATGAATGTTCTAGAAGTCACGCCAAGTCCTGAGTTTTGAGCTCTGCCCACCACATTTTATTTCCTGAGAGGTAGCATCTAGATTAAAATGACGGAACTCTATTTAGGTGGCTGACATAAACACCAACAGCCTGAAAACACAAACTAATATGTAAAAAGTGGGTGATAAACATAAGAATAAAAGGAAATCAGGAGCAGAAAGAAAACATGAAGCCAGGAGGAGCTGCAAATCCATCAGTTTGATCTTTTTTCTTTTTTCCATTCAATTCAACAAACAATTGCTGAAAACTTACTAAGTACCAGATCCTCTGCTAGGTGCTAGAGACACAAACAGTAAAAAAACAAACAAACAGATAAACATAAGAATAAAAGGAAATCAGGAGCAGAAAGAAAACATGAAGCCAGGAGGAGCTGCAAATCCATCAGTTTGATCTTTTTTCTTTTTTCCATTCAATTCAACAAACAATTGCTGAAAACTTACTAAGTACCAGATCCTCTGCTAGGTGCTAGAGACACAAACAGTAAAAAAACAAACAAACAAACCCAAGTAGCTTACAGTCTAGAACAACAGCCGACCAGTCCCTCCACAATCATAGTGCAGTACAAAATGTTCTATGAAAGAGGTAAAAATGGGCACAGTGGGAATACAGCAGAGGTGTCATCTTAGTAAGAAGTCAGTGCTGGTTTCCTAGGAAGACAAGTTTTGAGCTGTGCTTTGAGGGACAAGTAGGAATACTTCAGACCCAAAGTACTCACTTCAGACCTGTAGTCAGCACAGGAACTGGAGACCCGGTATACCTGTCTCTTATACACATCTAGATGTGTATAAGAGACAGCTATTAGAGACTGAATTGTATCTACAGATAGCTTTAGGTAGCAAGAGTGTTTTAACAATAATAATTCATCAATTTTATCAACATGGGATTTTTTTACATTAAATGTGCCTCTTTGAAATCTTTCATCAATGTCTTATAGCTTTCAGTTGTACAGATCTTTTATTTCCTTTAATTTATTACTTACTATTTTTTCTTATTTTTGATGCTATTGTAAATGGAATTTTTGTTTGTTTGTTTGTTTTTCAGATTGTTGTTGTATGGAAATGCAGCAGTTATTTGTTACTTTTCTACAAATTTACTGAATTCATAAATTAGTCCTAAGTACTTTTTGATGTGGAGTAGGATTTTCTCTATATAAAATTATATAATTAGCAAACAGAGACCATTTTATTTCTATCATAGAAAATGTTTCATGTACACTTGAGAAAATGTATTCTGCTGCTGTTGGATGAAATATTCTACATACCTAAGTCCATTTATTCCAAGATGCAGTTTAAATCCAATATTTCCTTTTTAATATTCTATCTGGATGATCTATCCATTGTTGAGAGTGAGGTATCAAAGTTCCCAACATTACTGTATCATCTAGTTCCCCCTTCAGATCTGTATTTGCTTAATATTTAGGTTCTCCAGGATAAAATGCATATCTATATCTATATACAGTTGCTATATTCTCTTGATTAATTGACCTCTTTATCATTACATAATGACCTTCTTTGTCTCTTGTTAAACTTTTTAAAGTCTATTTCATCTGCTGCAAGTGAACAATCCTGCTGTCTTTTGATTTTCCCTTGTTTGGAATATCATTTTCCATCCATTCACCTTGAACTTATTTGTCCTTAAAGCTGAATTGAGTCTGTTTTGGGGTTTTTTCTGTCCTTCTGGGATACCTGGATACTTTTCTCTTTTTTAATCTTCCTAGATGTTACTTGAATTTGAAGATTCTATATTTATTTACTTGTAGAATATTTTTCACAGTGGTTGCATTGAACGTTACAATAATGTGTAATTTATCACAATCTAATAATATTGACGTATTGCTACCTAGAATTAAGTATAGAAGTTTTACTTCTAATTATGTTCCTTTAGCCTCTCCACTTTTAAAATATTTTTGAATTAAGCATTTCCTCTGAAAGTGCAAGTGAAAAAGAGTAATCATTTCCTCTAACATATGTTGAAATACTCCATTAAGTGTGGTTATAATGTTTGTTTTAGCTATCAAATACAATTTAAGAGGGCTTCCCTTGTAGCTCAGTCAGTAAAAATTCCACCTGCAGTGCAGGAGACCTGGGTTCAATCCCTGGGTTGGGAAGATCCCCTAGAGAAGGAAATGGCAACCCACTCCAGTATCCTTGCCTGGAAAATCTCATGGACAGAGGAGCCTGGTGGGCTGCAGTCCATGGGATCACAAAGAGTCGGGCTCAACTGAGTGACTAACACTTACTTACAATTTAAGAATTTCTCTAAGAGAATGATTATTTGTCATCTTTTCCTCCTGGTGTCCCATTCCATTGAACTTTTCTTTCTAAAGTTCTGAGTTTTCTCCTGTTACCAGTTTTTTGTTTTGTTTTGTTTTGTATGTTTGTTTTGAGAACTTCAGTTAGCCATTCTTTAGGGCATGTCAAACTAAGTTGCTGGTGTTTTTTGTTTGTTTGTTTGTTTGTTTGTTTCCATCTAAAGAGTGTATTTATTACCCTTCATTCATCCAGAGTATGAACTGTGTGCCACTTCTTTATGACCCCCAGTTTCAGATGAGAAATCCACTGTTATTTGAATTTGTGTTGCCCCATAGATAGTATGACGCTTTTCTTAGTTGTTTTTAAGACTTTTTCTACCTTTCATTTTCAAACATTACGGTGTGTGTTGGTGTGAATTTCTCCTTTTTATTGGTTTATGCAAATTCTTGAATCTATAGATCTGTTTTGCCAAGTTGGGAAATCCTTTGGCATAAATTTTTAGTTATTGTTTTATTTCTTTGCCCTTTTTATCTTCTACTTCTGGAGCTTCAATGATAGAAAACGCCAGTATCTTTGTTACTGTCCTACAAGTCCCTGTGGCGCTGTTCTTTTCTTTCTTGTGTTTTTTCTTAATATTGAGTATATTCTACTCCTCACTCTTCAGTTTCGCTATTCTATCCTCTGTTCAATTCACTCTGCTACTGAATCCACTCAGTGAGATTTGAATGCCTTATTTATTTTTTTGTCATGCTACGTGGCATGTGGGATCTTAATCCCCTGACCACAAATTGAACTCACATTCCCTGCATTGGAAACACAGAGTCTTTTTTTTTTCTTTTTTTTCTTTTTATTTATTTATTTATTTACTTTCTTTATTTTACTTTACAGTACTCTATTGGTTTTAACACAGAGTCTTAACCACTAGACTATTAGGGAAGTCTCAGATTTTTTTCCATTTTTTTTTAATTCTGTCACTTACATTTTGTTATCTTTTACCATTTCTATTTATTTTCTGATTTTTTTCATTAGTTTCAAGGGAATTCACAATTTCTTGTGAAACAATTTTATGATGGGTACAATAAAATCTTATCATTCCAAAAATTGATTCATCTTGATATGGGAATCAGTTGATTGTCTCTTCTTATCCATTTTGAGATATTCCTAGTTATTGGTATAGTGAATTTTATTTCACTTTATCCCAAACTGATTTTACATGTACTTCATAGACATTTAAAAAATATATTTTATGTTAGTAGTAAGTGTCCCTGTTTAAATTTTGTGTGCATATACTGACCCATTTTGTAGGCTGTGGTTTCAGATGCAGTATGGTTTTCAGAGCCCTTGCTGTGCTATTTTAATCAGCTTGGTTCTTATTTGGGAGTTCCTGACTGATCCCTGCTGGTGCCGTCTGCAAGCTGTGAAACGTCCTCCCTGAGTTGCTTGTTGTCACTAGTAGGGATGTGGGATTCTGGATCTGTGGGGTAAAAAATGTTACCCCTTGTGTATGTTTTCTGCCCACCTGGTAAATGCAGATGTAGGGCAGGGGATAGATCACCTACTTGGGACCCACTGGTGTCATCATCTCAAGTGTATCAGGCCATCACTCCTGATGGGGAATATGTTGGTCTCTCTGGGCTCCAAGATGCCACCAAGGGCCTCACCATTGTAGCTGGGGCTGTATATTGGAGATGAGTCTGCCCTCATTCTCATGTCCCTGCTAGGCTCTCCTTTTCAGGGTCCTTTGGCAAGAGAGAGTAAGCTTTTCTTATTTGTTTACTTGTTTCTTTGTTTGTATGTACCTACTGGTATTTCTGTAGGTATGTATGTACCTATTGGACTTCCCTGGTGGCTCAGACAGTAAAGCATCTGCGTACAATGCAGGAGACCCGGGTTCGATCCCTGAGTTGGGAAGATCCCCTGGAGAAGGAAATGGCAACCCATTCCAGTATTCTTGCCTGGAGAATCCCGTGGGTGGAGGAGCCTGGTTGGCCACTGTCCATGGGGCAAAGTGTCGGACACCACTGAGCGACGTCACTGTCTGTCTGTCTATTGGTATTTCTGGCTTACAGCCTGGCCCTAGTCTAAGATATGGAAGAGTAAAAGGGAAACTCTGGGAACTCACTGTGGCATCTATCATTCTCAAATCAAGAAAGGCTTGCTAAGCTTTCTACTCATCTACCTTTTTATTTCCACATCTCCAGTCTGTATGTGTGTGTGGTTATCTCTTGAATTATTTCCAGGGTATTTGGAGGAAAGTGAGCCTATACCATCTTGTCTGGGATCACATGTCTAAGCATGTCTTTTAATACCAAATGATAGCAATACTTTAAAGCTTAAGATTATTTTTTCTATACATTCTCCTCTCTGTTGCTTCTGACAAAAGTCTATAAGATAGGTAAAGATTTAACATGTATTTTTTAGGTAATGATGCTGTAGTCAAGATTTTAAGGACATTATCCAATAAGATAAGAATATAGAAATATTCTTATAGAATATAAGAAATAGAAATATAGAAAGTGATGCTTGAATTAAGCCACCTGAGTTTTAAGACAGATCTCCATGTTGTGCTCATCTTGTAACACCGCTAGATGCTGTAGAATTCATTAAAATTGTTTTATTTTAAAATTTCTATTTAAATAAAATGGAAATTTTTTTCATATATTCTCAGTATTTTCCCTGGGCCATTATATCTGTAGATAAACCAATCAGTATAATTATGATCAAAGAATTTGTGTCATAAATTTATGTTCTCAAGTTATTAGAGTGAATTCAGTGCTCTGAAAGACATCTTTAAATGAATATTGATTTATAGTCTGTGCTCTTCAATTAAAAAAAAAACAAACTTCTACTGGTTTTTTATGTCTTCACAATTTCTAAAAATGTTCACTACAGTTCACATAATGTGCAACAGTTTCTCCAAGAGCTAAAAGTGCGTCTCTGTCAATTACACTGTGAGGCACAGCATTATGTGTCCCCCAGTGGTTAGATCTGTTACCAACGTAGACAGCAAAACACAGTGGTGAAGCACTGATCTGATTGTTACACGCAAGTTCTTTCAGAAGCAGGAGAAACAGATCCAGATTGTCGACTCTAAGCCAGAAAACTGAACATTAACTATGGATTGCATTTGAAAATCTGAAAAAAAAAAAGTAGAGGTTTAGTTTCAGTTGCTTCGGTAAAATGATCTGATTTCCCTCTTGGTACATGTAATTTTTAAGATTTCATAAGTGCTGTGTATCACCAAACAGTGCTTTTCAAAGCTGATGTCTATAAAACAGTAAACTTTTTTAAAGCTAGTCTGAATTAAAAATGAATGTTATAATCCAATGCACGATTGTGGCCTAAGCAACAAGCATCCCAAAGTCTCTATATATGTTCAGTGGGGCTGCAGTTATAGTTAAGAGCCTATTCATGTTGCTATTAGAAACCCATCTATTAAGGAATTATACTTCCAAGAGCTCAAGATTTTATATATTCTTTGTGTGAACAATTTTAACTTTAAAAGTTGCCTTCAGAAAAAAAGGAGGCAAACATTATTTGATGTTTTCATCCCAAATTTTATAAGGAACCCAAATAGAACCATTATTACCTAGACATTTTTGTGTTGTTCACGTTAGCAACACAAAGTCCATTTGAAACTGCACTGATGCTCTTTGTTCTTGAACTTCTTACCAGTAAGTGATAAATCATGTCTATTATCAGTGTTCTTACCCATAAAACTAAATCTTAATAGTATTGGATTCACAATATTTCTTTCATTTTTAAAAGTGTTATCTCTCATCTCCCACATTATTTTCCAACTTATTCTAACTTGTATCCCTTTTCTTTACCTTCATACTTGTTTGCTCAACCTGAATCTTTCCTTTGAAGCTGTTGTACTCAGTGGTCCAGGGCTTTGAGCTACAGAAAAGTGACCCCTTCCCTCTGATTCTAGTACTCAGTTCTTATATATCATAAATCGTGTTTGTTCTTTTAATAAAGGTAGATTATCTACCTATAAAGAAGGTTGGACCACTCATCCATATGGCAAATATTTATTGGATAGCTACTTTACTGGTAGAATTATGAACCTTGGAAAACACAAATAAGTGCAATGGCTGATCCCATTCTTCAAAGAGCAGTGTTGTTGAGAAGATACTATATTAAGCTTTAAAACATGAGGAAAGTTTAGTAAAAAGTATCAGAAACTGTCACAAAAGAGGAACGTTAAAGACAACCAGCTATAAATAGGAATGTAAGGGAAAGGGAAAGCTGGATGACAGACCTGGAATTAGAACAGAATTTGAAAGATGATTGGATTTAAAGTCATTTTAAAATGTTCACTAATGCTAAATTGCTTCATTTGGTGACCTCTTTTCTCTCTACTCCTCCTCCCTGGGTTGTTGCTTCCATTATTATGACTTTACCTCCCATCTGCATGTTGCTGAATCTCCATTTTTCCTTTCAACTCTGATTAATTCTATCTATAAATTCACACAAATGTTATATTCATTTTTGAATACTCCATTAGGTTCTGTTTCTATTATTGCTTATGTAATGCTAGATAGTTCCGTCCTCTACTCCTACTCCAGCAAGGTCTGTATTTGTTATTTGATTTTTACTTTATTCTTTAAAAGACTTATAAAACTCATCCTTTCTATTACTAAACTGTAAGTCTTATATGCATTCTTTTAATCTTTATTCTATACTTCCTCTATAAAATGCTTCGTATAAGAAAATATTTCTTATACTTATGAAATCTTTTCTCTGAAAAATGTCTGTTTCCAAATGTCTGATATCTCCTTCCACTATTCACATAATGTAATTTCCCACTATTCTGTAACTCTCATATTCAACATAAAGCCAGGGTTTTTGTCTTTGTGTTTAAGGTTATGCATGATTTCTGTCTCATTCCATTTGATTCATTTTTCTTAGGAACATGGCCACATGTTATTATTATCTCTGTTTCACTCTGATCACTAATATTTATTTTAAAGTGCCCCAAAACAACAACAAAAAAACCTACAAGAATCAAATAAGCGTTCTTGGATCTTCCTTAAAACTAATGTTCAAAAAGGTCCAAGTACCAACTTGGTATATTGATTTAACATGGATTTGAACCCCAAACCCTGAGGGAGCTTCTGATATAATTATGACCCAAGAAAGGGTCAGATGAGCATTTAACTTGAAGTACCGTGAACATCTTGGAATCATATTACAAAAAATGTCACCTTCCAGGAGTTCAAGAGAATTTTAAACAAGAACATCAGGATATTCTCCTTTGAATTCTCCCTATGTCTCTGTTAATACATTTTAAGTTTAATAAATCTTATACACATTATAAGACTTCCCAGGTAGTGCTGCTGCTGCTGCTAAGTCACTTCAGTCGTGTCCGACTCTGTGTGACCCCATAGACGGCAGCCCACCAGGCTCCCCCGTCCCTGGGATTCTTCAGGCAAGAATACTGGAGTGGGTTGCCATTTCCTTCTCCAATGCATGAAAGAGAAAAGTGAAAGTGAAGTTGCTCAGTCTGTCCGACTGTTAGTGACCCCATGGACTGCAGCCCACCAGGCTACTCCGTCCATTGGATTTTCCAGGCAAAAGTACTGGGGTGGGGTGCCATTGCCTTCCCCGCCCAGGTAGTGCAGTGATAAACAATCTGCCTGCCAAGCTGCCAAGGCAGGAGACACAGGAGACATAGGTTTGATCCCTGCATTGGGAAGATCCCCTGGAGAAGGAAATAGCAACCCACTTCAGTATTCTTGCCTGGAGAATCCCATGGACAGAGAGGCCTGGTGGGCTATAATCCATGGGGTTGCAAAGAGTCAGATACAACTGAGTGACTGAGCACATGCACATCGTATTTTTTGAGAAAATATCTATTACATTAGTTTCTTCCCCTTAAATGGAAAAATTACCATTAACTTCTACAGGTGTAAGATTATATGTCTTCATCAGTATCTATATGGGTTGATGTTCATCTAATTTTACTTGTCCACTTGCCATTCAGATTCCACTAAGATCATGATTTATTCTAAACAGGGAATCTATTCTTATGGAATGGAAAGCTTATTGAAAATTTTTAAAGTGTTGTGTTTTTTTATTCTCATAACAGGGGCTGGGCATTTCTCAGTCACTCTTCATATTTAATTTAATTAGTCCCGAGTGCCTGGAGCCGTCATGTTAGCTCTCTTCCAGCATAATTTTTAAATTACCTTTTCCACCAGTCTGAAACTCAGCTTTGTGAGTTTTCTTGAGAATGTAACTGAGTGATGACTTATTGCTTAAGTTTATGTACTACTATACAGATTCCTTTTTTTTATCATTTTCTTACAACTCATAACTTGCAACTAGCCAGATGTCTAGTACGCTAAAATCAACGAATCCCTCTTCAAAATGTGTTGGGGAGAAGTCCAGTTTGCTGCTGAATAGGTTCATGTGGTAGTTGGTTCTTCTGCTCAGCAGGGTAGTATTCCTGTCGGTCTTGTTCCCATAGTAATATCAGTGTATGGGAGAGTATCCAAGAAGACTTCTGTAATTTTTAAGGCACTGACACACGTAAGTTGATGTTGCTATCTTGATGATGTCAAGTGTGTCATAGATATATGCTAGAGACTGTTCCCTGGTGATGAGAGGGGATCGGATGGTGATTTAAAAAGTAAAGCATTGAGTTCAAAGAGATTTTAGCTATTACATGGTTTCTTCACCTGTGTTATGTATCTCATGGAAGAGCTCATTTAACATCTCTCTCCAATCTTTTTCTTCCCTCTCTTCTTTCCTCCTACTTCTGGGCCCTTTCACCTAACAGCTTGTGACGAGGAGCTTTCTTATTTGGAGCAAGGGAAGTTAAAGGGGTATTGTGTTTAGATCTCCATGTATGATTACATAAGAAACAAGTATTGTGTGCGTGTGTGTGTTTGTGTGTATTTCATATCATTGAATGGAGTGAAATGATACGGCATTAGAAATGCATCTGTGTAATTAGGGAGGACTTCTTTTACAAGACGGAATTTTGGGGCTAAGTTTTTTGAAAGACTGAAGAGGTATGCCATGACAGAGAAAAAGCAAAAGAAGCATATTTTACATGTGGTTTGACTTGCGGAAGATTTGAAATGGAAGAGAACAAGCAGGTTTTCCTGAAAGCTAAAATTTAAGCAGGTAAAATCACATGTAGGTATAAAGATAGATGATCATAGAGAAAAGACAGAAATGTTATGAAGTCAGAGGAGACTGGAGTAGGTACTTGTATGCTATCAAAAAAATAAAAAAATATAATTTCAACATGTAATCAAGAGTAAGTTGGTTCACATTTTATTCTGGGCAGAGTCCTTGAAATTCGGTGTGTACTTGACAGAGCATATCTAATCTTGGATTAGATACATTTCAAGGTCTTGAGAGCTGCTTGTGGCTGCTGAGTTCTATACTGGACAGTGCACATCTTGAACCT
Source organism: Oreotragus oreotragus (assembly GCA_006410675.1). Classification (NCBI taxonomy): domain Eukaryota; kingdom Metazoa; phylum Chordata; class Mammalia; order Artiodactyla; family Bovidae; genus Oreotragus; species Oreotragus oreotragus. The sequence continues at coordinate 193,963 of SJYX01007980.1, read as the reverse complement.
GAGAGTAATAGCTTCAGAATCTCTGCAGACCAGTACCAGGGTGTCAGGAAAGACCACTCTTAGCAAATGAAAATCTACAGGGAGGCATGATTACTCACGTGACGGAGAATCCTAGCAAGGTAATCTGCAGCACAGGACAATCTCAGTGCAATTTTTTTTTTTTTAGTGCAATTTTTATCAAATGATGCAATGATTTCCTTTTTTGTAACCTAATTTTGATAACACAAAACTTTCCACAAAATGATGAGCCCCCTTACCAATAGATAACAGTAAAATGAAAAGTTGCTCTGTGTTCTCATTCTGTCTACTTTGTTGCTTAGCAGTCAGGCTGATCAGAAGTTCTAGTGCAATACAAACCATATCTCCATCTACCACTGAAATCCCCAATAGGCGTCAATCACCATGGATACTTTCTATTCAAAATTGGCATTGAATAAGGTCAGGTCCTCAAAACAGACCAAAAGCAGACATCTTAGAAATGGTCTTTCATCCCCCACCTAATTCCATAGGTGTGGATACTCTAGTAGTGAAATTGCTCAGTCGTGTCCAACTCTTTGCGACCCCATGGACTGTAGCCTACCAGGCTCCTCTGTCCATGGGATTTTCCAGGCAATAGTCCTAGAGTGGATTGCCATTTCCTTCTCCAGGGGATCTTCCCAACCCAGGGATCGAACCCGGGTCTCCCGCGTTGTAGACAGATGCTTTACCGTCTGAGCCACCAGGGAAGTATATACTCTAGTAGAGTAGGGGAAAAACAAATCACTGGGTGCGAAGGCAGTGTGCCTGCGTTCAAGTCGTCACTCTATTTTTCTCACAAGGTGACCTGGGAAAATCAATTTATCTCCCTGAGCCTCAATTTTCTCATTTATAAAGCAGGGATAATAATAACTACTCAGAAATAACTGGTGTTGATACTAAAAGCCAAAGATGCATCAGAATATGCCTCGTGAACCAGAAAATACTAAGCAAGCACTAGGTGGAACTAGTATCATTTTGCCCGATGACATAGATTCTTCAGCCTTGAAATTCCTATTAGCTGCCTTCTAGGTACCATGTCCTTTCTTTTCACTCTGTCCTGCCCTCCTGGTATTGTTTCCTTTAATTTCATACACTCCTGATGAGCCCTATCCATACCCTGACATCAATTCCCATTCTACTGGCCATCATCCAATAACCAGCCCTTCCTACTGGGGCCTTTGAAACAGACATTTTGTTGTGAACGTATTTATCTCCATCTTCCACCTTCAGCCTAAGCACTCACTCCTCCTCCCCACAATAACTGAAGCCTGGTTTAACCACAGTGCCCTCATTTTCTTTGTAGTCCTCCCTGATCACAGGGCTTGAATAAAATCCCCTTTCTCACAAAACACAGTATTCCTAATTTTTACTCCCTAAGTAGTGGCTCTTAGCAGTATTCTTAGTGGCAAAGTGCAGAAACAATTTAATTCAAACCTTCTTCTTAAACCATTTCCCATTGGGACAGAGCCGCAATGCCTTCACTTCCGCAAGGGAAACAGATGATTGTTGGCACAAAAACATTTGGCATTCGATTATACACATATTGCCTTAAATGGTAACATTTTACAAAGAGCAAATGAGTTCTTTCACTAGATAAAATGAGAAAAATGTGCATTTCAATAACCTGTAAATCCCTTTGTAAGAAGAGTGAACTTTGTTTCAGTCTTTCTTTCTCAGGATCAAGATTATTTGGGGAACTCATACTTCCAGCTGATCCACAAAGGAAGCCCAAAATCTTTGATTGTATTTATTTTTGATTTATATGAGAGTCAAGATTTTATGTTTTTTTTTTCCCAAAAGTTATATTTTAAAGGTAAGGACTGTACATTAATTCAAGAAGGTAAATCCTTAGAAACCCAAGAAATGTGTATATACTCAACACCAATCATGTGTGGGATTTGAAGTTTTGACACACATAAATTGCACACTAATTGAAATAAAAACTGCATCCTCTCCTTCTGTGCAGAAAGAAATATATTTCACTTTTGAAAGTTTATTCTAATCCCAAGGAGAGGAGGATGGGAACTGTCAGAAAAACATGGGTAAAACTTCAAATGGGTGAAAAATATGACTGTCTGGCCAGTGTACCCTTCTGAACAATTTCCACCTTTTACTGTCTTTGAGTTATTTTTCAGATTTGTAAGTTTGAGAAAACTAGTATAATGTAAATGATTCTTGTCCACAGAAAACCAGGTGAATTGTGTCTGGTGGAGGACTGCCAATGGATAGACTGGCATATCTTTTAGTAAATAAACACCACAAATCTTCAATTCCTATATTTGCATGCTGCCTTGAAGTCTCCATTAAAATGGTTTTAATATCTTACTAGTTTCCTCATTAACTTATAATGAAATATTTGATGAAAGTGAAAGTCACTCGGTGGTGTCAACTCTTTGTGACACCATGGACATACAGTCCATGGAATTCTCCAGGCCAGAATACTGGAATGGGTAGCCGTTGCCTTCTTCAAGATCTTCCCAACCCAGGGATCGAACCCAGGTCTCCCACATTGCAGGTGGATTCTTTACCACCTGAGCCACCAGGAAAGCCCAAATTCTTTGATAGCATTTATTTTTCATTTATATAAGACTCAAGATTTTACCTTTTACCCCAAAAAGTATGCTTTAAAGGTAAGGACTGTACATTAACTCAAGAAGGTAAGTCCTTAGAAACCCAAGAAATGTGAATATTTTTCTTGACTTCTAAATAAAAGTCAAAGGTATGATTTGCCCCTCGAAATGCTTTGCATTTAATCTACTCAACAACTCCCAGAGGAGAGTACCATAATTATTTCTGTTTTATAGATGATAAGAGGAAAGCAAAAAGAGGGGAAGTACCTTGTCTGTATTCTAATAGCTCCCGAGAGGCAAAACGACGATTCAAAACCTGAGCATTCAGGCTCAAGAATGCATGTGATGAACCAACACACAATACTGCCTTTGAGGGTGTTCTTGCCAAAGGAAGACAGAACGAAACCTTCTTAGCTAATGTTAAAGCAGAACTTCTCAACCACAGCACGACTGACACTGGGGGTTGAACAGTTCTTTGCTGGGAAGTGCTGTCCTGGGCACTGGAGGATGTTAACTAGCATCCCGAACCTCTGCCCACTCCATGCTGGTGGCCTCTGGCCCACCACAGCAAAGTCACTGACATCTTAATCAACAAATCACTGTGAAGCGGAGAGAGAAGACTTCAAAATCTATGAAAACAGCTGAATTAATCAACAAGTTGATTTACCAGGAGAAGGCATACTTAGCAGTGATTACCTGATGGCTGACTGTACCTCAACAGCAGGAAGGGTGTGATTTCTTGAAGGATCGGTAACTACAAACCAGAACGACACCCGCTGGGTTATATTGCAAAGCAGGACGTGAGAAATTCTGCAGATGATGAGAAGAAAAAAAAAATACATTATAAGCAAAAAATACCAAATTGCATTGTAATTCCACTTCAGTGTTACGACCATCTTAAGAGGTATCTTAGCTATGAATTAACTCATTTCTACTATTATGAAGACATGTCTCAATTAACAATAAAATAATATAGGAAATTTCCTTTATTTCAAAATCATAGGGTTGGGGATCATTCTTAAATAAGAAATTTACCAAGAGTAAAACAAACCCCAAAACCAAAAGGAATGACTCAGTGGCAGGCGGCAGGAATTGCAACCTCCACCACCTGTTAGGTGACAGCATCTGTTTCCTCAACACTTGGCCTGGCCTCCCTAATACTGAAGTCTTTTCTGTTTCCTCATCAAGATCTTTCTAGTGTCCTCCTCATTCAGCCTTCCACCTCTCAGAAGCAGACAAAATCTGTTGATCCACTACTTGCTGCCTCTCTTGGCCTCTGTCTCTGCCCTTCTCTTACTTCAGTATTGGGGTTGGCCCAGTAAGAGACCTCTGGACTGAAGTGCTCTAATCTTTGCAAGCAGGCTTTGAACACTGTTTTTGTAGGTGTCAGCTTCCAAGTGTAAGCTGGAAACGTGCCTCACTCTACTCTGTATACCTGGATCATTTCTTCTTTCACAAGAAAGAAAGGGCATTGGTCTTTAGATTAGAGACAATCTATATATGAATGGATGAAATGTATGAAGGTAGAAAATTACAGGAGCGTGCACACTAAACCAGTATTGTCTGGATTAAAAAATGAATCCTGAATGACCTTCTGCAGTCCTTAAAATCTCCAAAAGTGACATTAGCAACCATTCCCTCATAGCTCACTTGGTAAAGAATCCGCCTGCAATGCAGGAGACCCCGGTTTGATTTCTGGGTTGGGCAGATCCGCTGAGAAGGGATAGGCTACCCACTCCAGTACTCTTGGGCTTCCCTGTGGCTCAGCTGGTAAAGAATCCCCCTGCAAAGTGGGAGGCCTGGGTTTGATTCCTGGTTTGGGAAGATCCCCTGGAGAAGGGAAAGTCTACCCACTGTAGTATTCTGGCCTGGATAATTCAATGGACTAAGTCCATGGGGTCTCAAAGAGTCAGACACAACTGAGTGACTTTCACTTCCACTAGAAGAAACACAGCCTCTGTGGATACAAGGAAATTCACTCCTTTCCCTTAAAGGAGCATTCAAGTGCATTGTGTTCTTTTTTACATAATGAAAGAGAATGCTGTTCTGTCAATTTTCTGTAGTTTTCAAGACCTGGTACAGATTATGTTTCTGTTGCCTAAACTTGGTCTCTGTTCAACAGTGCTGAACAGAAACACAGAGAGAGTTTTGGGTGAAGTATAAAAGAGTAGCTTTTACTGCTTGCCAGGCAAAGGGGGCCAAAGTGGGCTAATGCCCTAAAGATTTGTGACCCACTCTGGACAGAGTAGTGAGGAGTTTTATAGTTTTCAAGGAGCAGGGTATGATCACCTCATGAACAATTCTTAGATTGGTGGCATCAAGGTGAAGTTTCAAGCATCATAAATTTTCAAGTTTCAACCAGTCTAGGATCTACATCCTTGTAGTCAGCAGTTTTCTTCAACTGGAGGGAGTTATGCTCTTGCCAGGTCAGTCATTCAGTCATGTCTGATTCTAGGATCCCATGGACTGCACCCCACCAGGCTCCTCTGTCCATGGGATTTCCCAGGCAAGAATACTGGAGTGGTTTGCCATTCCTTTCTGCAGGGAACCTTCCCAATGCAGGGATGGAACCTGGGTTTCCTGCATCCCCTACATTGGCAGGCAGAGTTGTTGTTGTTGTTGTCGTTGTTTTACCGCTGAGACACTTAGGAAGCCTTGAGGGGTGGGGAGCCAGCCTCCTATAAAAACAATTTAGGAATGTGTTTCAGGCCTTTATCTTTGTCTTTCAGGGAACTGGGAGTCAAGTGATTCTGCTATATGGCCGAATTACAGTCTAAACTATTACCAGTTCCCTAGCCCCAAAGCTATTCTTTGTTTCTATATCTTCACATTGCCCAATCATTATCTTTTCAGTCACTGTTTTACTTCAAAAGACAAGAATACAAAAAACTTGTACACTGTTTCATTTTTGTCCCTTCAAATATAAAGCACAAAGATTTCAGGCACTCCTAGGCTGATCTGCCCAGAGCCAAGATCCAGAGCCTGCAGTGGAAGCTTGGAGGAACCACTCTGCTCAGAGGGCAGGGGCAGCTGCTGAGGTCCTGCGTCCGGGGGCACAGTCCTAGGGTGGGCAGGACCCCGAGCCCAGAGGACCCCGAGGTGCCAGGGCCACACGCGCCAGCCTGTAGCGCGACGCCATCGATCGCCTGAGCCTCTTGCGCTTCACGTCTGCTGACCTCGGACTCCTAGAAGCCAAAGCAGCTCAAAGATCCGAACCCGCCGCTCGGCCAGCATGGGCAGCTTCCTGAGCAGGTACCTGGGCTGGTGGCTGGGCACAGACAAGGCCGCGCAGCCTGGGTTCCCACGGCCCTCTCGCCTCCCGCTGGGCCGGGGCCCAGGCCAAGTCCTATTGGTCAGCCTTGCGCTCTGGGGCCGCAGCAGCCGGCTCCGGGGCAACTCGCCCACCTTGTACCGTAGTCCGACCCGCAGGGCCTTGGTGTACCAGGCCTGGAGGCCCTTTCCCAGCTGGCTGCTCCTCTACCACTTCAAGGGGCTGCGCTTTTCCCGCCATCGCAAGACTTCCAGGAAGACTCGCCCGCAGAACCGCCACCACTGCCACCACCGCCGCAGCAGATGGAGCCTGGTGACCGTCCAGATCACCCTCCCTGAGCGCACGGGCAGCGTCTACACGTGTCTGCCCCGCCCGGTGTCTGCCCAGCCCGGAGCAACCGGACCTCTGTGCCAGTGAGACCGGACTGAGACCACTCACTCGAAAGGAGCTTTGATGAGCCTCGCTTGTTTTTGACTGTTCTGAGACCAAGAGAAGGAGGCAGAGCTTGGAGTCCAGGCTGTCGGCTGATGGAGTGGTCCCTGCCTTTGTGCCCAAGCCGGGGCCTCTGAGAAGCAGCTTCTGCTGCGGGTTCAACAGCATCTGAGAAGCAGATTTCTGACCCTGCCTGAGCCTTTCCTGTCTGCAGCCCACCCTTCTCCAAGGCCAGCATCCCCCATCCCCCTACTCTCCCCATCCACCACCCCCAACCCCNGGCCTGGTGGGCTATAATCCATGGGGTTGCAAAGAGTCAGATACAACTGAGTGACTGAGCACATGCACATCGTATTTTTTGAGAAAATATCTATTACATTAGTTTCTTCCCCTTAAATGGAAAAATTACCATTAACTTCTACAGGTGTAAGATTATATGTCTTCATCAGTATCTATATGGGTTGATGTTCATCTAATTTTACTTGTCCACTTGCCATTCAGATTCCACTAAGATCATGATTTATTCTAAACAGGGAATCTATTCTTATGGAATGGAAAGCTTATTGAAAATTTTTAAAGTGTTGTGTTTTTTTATTCTCATAACAGGGGCTGGGCATTTCTCAGTCACTCTTCATATTTAATTTAATTAGTCCCGAGTGCCTGGAGCCGTCATGTTAGCTCTCTTCCAGCATAATTTTTAAATTACCTTTTCCACCAGTCTGAAACTCAGCTTTGTGAGTTTTCTTGAGAATGTAACTGAGTGATGACTTATTGCTTAAGTTTATGTACTACTATACAGATTCCTTTTTTTTATCATTTTCTTACAACTCATAACTTGCAACTAGCCAGATGTCTAGTACGCTAAAATCAACGAATCCCTCTTCAAAATGTGTTGGGGAGAAGTCCAGTTTGCTGCTGAATAGGTTCATGTGGTAGTTGGTTCTTCTGCTCAGCAGGGTAGTATTCCTGTCGGTCTTGTTCCCATAGTAATATCAGTGTATGGGAGAGTATCCAAGAAGACTTCTGTAATTTTTAAGGCACTGACACACGTAAGTTGATGTTGCTATCTTGATGATGTCAAGTGTGTCATAGATATATGCTAGAGACTGTTCCCTGGTGATGAGAGGGGATCGGATGGTGATTTAAAAAGTAAAGCATTGAGTTCAAAGAGATTTTAGCTATTACATGGTTTCTTCACCTGTGTTATGTATCTCATGGAAGAGCTCATTTAACATCTCTCTCCAATCTTTTTCTTCCCTCTCTTCTTTCCTCCTACTTCTGGGCCCTTTCACCTAACAGCTTGTGACGAGGAGCTTTCTTATTTGGAGCAAGGGAAGTTAAAGGGGTATTGTGTTTAGATCTCCATGTATGATTACATAAGAAACAAGTATTGTGTGCGTGTGTGTGTTTGTGTGTATTTCATATCATTGAATGGAGTGAAATGATACGGCATTAGAAATGCATCTGTGTAATTAGGGAGGACTTCTTTTACAAGACGGAATTTTGGGGCTAAGTTTTTTGAAAGACTGAAGAGGTATGCCATGACAGAGAAAAAGCAAAAGAAGCATATTTTACATGTGGTTTGACTTGCGGAAGATTTGAAATGGAAGAGAACAAGCAGGTTTTCCTGAAAGCTAAAATTTAAGCAGGTAAAATCACATGTAGGTATAAAGATAGATGATCATAGAGAAAAGACAGAAATGTTATGAAGTCAGAGGAGACTGGAGTAGGTACTTGTATGCTATCAAAAAAATAAATAAACTGATACATTGATAGTCTTAAGCCAAAAAAAAAAAAATAAATGTAGTTCTAACCCCAACCAAGAAGCTTACAGGTTATTTGAGGAACAGCTAGGAAATGGAACTAGCTGGTAGCAATCCAAAGACATAAAATGGCTCTATGATCTTGTACCTCAGCAGCTTTTCTGGATATTTGTCATTTATAAAGCATATTTATTTTCTCAAGAATTTTCACAGATGTTAAATTATTTCCCAGTAGCACACCATAAAATAGTAAAAATATTCTCATTAAGAGACCAAGGCTTAGGGAGTTACAGTAATTTACCCAAACCAGCTACTGGCAAACCTGTTAATCCTTCCCTTGTGACTCTTCAGTTAGTGACCTTTCCCTCTAAAACACTGCCATTAGGCATGGGATGGAACCCAGGGGTAAATACCGTCAAAAGTCCCTGGGATTTATAAAGCTCATGTGTCTTCTCCTAAAAGATGCCAAGCATCAGCGCCATTGTAGCAGCAATCATGAACAGCAACTGAGAACAACAGCATATGTCTAGGATGATGCTAATTAGCATCGTTGCCTAACTTGGGAATTCATGCCTAGAAGAATGCTTGAGTACTCTCCCAACACTCCATTGGGTTTATAACATCCCATTAAGTGCAATGGGATTGTGGTTACCATTTGCTAGTACCTGTCAGCACACATGGTACCTGCCATGCTTAGAAATACAGTATTCCCTAAAGAATAGTAAAGCTGTCTTAAATTTATTAAATGTTTAGCTTGCTTCAGGGCAATAATTTGTCCTTCAAAGAAAAGTTCTCTTTTTTAAAAACAAGGTATGTAATGAATAATTAACTGCCCTAAGGTAGAGAGATCTGTTAAATACTATTCATTGCTCTTTGGTTCCATAATCCCTGCTGTCTATATTTGTCTGGTCTTTAAAGTCATTACCTTTTATTCAACGGGTGTTTTAATGCTTTGTATGGTATAAGTATGTAAATTCATAGATAGCAAAGAAACAATTTTTAACTAAGTGTGAGGTAGAAGTTTTAATATTTTAATCCAGATCGGGAAACTAAATTTTGTCACAAAAACAAATTCATTATAGCAGCAAAAAAAAAAAAAAAAAAGGTGATGAAACATGTATTGGGAAGGATAAAGAGGTGATCATCATCAAACCTAGTTATAGTAATAATTTAATACTGTCCAGATAGTGCTGAGCCATGTGACTACAGAGAGGAAACCTAAGATAGCAAGCAAAAATGTAGGATCTCTCTAGAGTCACACTGCTTGGATGCAAACCCTGATTCTTCCCTTTATTGCCAATATGAACTTGGCCAAATGACTGAACCTCTGGGTACTTCAGTTTCTGCATCTGTAAACAGAAGTAAAAAGGTTGCTGTGGATATTGAATAGATTAATATATTTAAAGTGCTTATATCAGTTCCTGACATTTAATAAATACTCTGTAAGTAATTCCTCTTATTACTATTAAGCAAAATACATAATTTTGTTTCTAGCAGTCTTCCTTCAGACTCCAATATGGAAGAAAATACTTTGAAATTTCCAGAAAAATATATTTAATCACAAATAAAACCCATAGAATTTATTTCAATACATTCATGTCATCTACATCACCATTACTTTTATGTTGTTATTTTTATTATTCATAGCTACCAGGTATGTGCCTAGCATTACATATATTCTCTCATTTAATCCCCATGTAAACATATGCATCAGTGAGATGCATATCATTGTCCCCATTTTACTGAAAAGGAAGCTTGTGATTAGTTCATTCTTCTAATAAACTTAGAAAATAAAATCTATGCAAACGTAGCTCCATATATGTCAGCCTTTTCTTCTAATTTCTCACTCCATTTTAATTGTTTTGGTAGTAGCACTGAAATAGCACGAGTATACTTCCTTTTATTAAAGAGCAACAGATAGTATCATCTTAAATGTGCTCTTCCTAATGAAATAAAGCTGATTAAAAAGTTCACCTTTTAAAAAACTAATTCACTGCTGGTGTAATATAATCAATAGTCTAGTTCACTTTGGGTGTGAGATGACTAAAATATAAATTTTCCATTCTTAGGTGAGCACGGGTATATGTTTACTACTGCCACAGAGCACAGAGAATCTTATTATATTGCACAAAAGTTTATTTAATGAATAATTTAATGAATGTTAGGGCCTTTGCAAAGAATCACTTGGTTTAATTTTGCTGTGAATCAGCTCATTTTTCCTTCAATATTTCACTTTTCCTCTGGTCAAATTTTAAGGCATACCTCAAAGACATGGATCTTATGCTAGTTTATGCATCCTAAGGTTGACAGTAAAGCTGACTTTATTGTAAAGTATTTTATTCCATGGAAAGGAAAACTGTGAGTCTCAGTCATTTGAATGCCACCCAACAGAAAGCAATGGCAACCCACTCCAGTACTCTTGCCTGGAAAATCCCATGGACGCAGGAGCCTGGTAGGCTGTAGTCCCTGGGGTCGCTGCGAGTCAGACACAACTGAGCGGCTTCTCTTTCACTTTTCACTTTCATGCATTGGATTAGGAAATGGCAGCCCACTCCAATGTTCTTGCCTGGAGAATCCCAGGGACGGGGGAGCCTGGTGGGCTGCCATCAATATTTAAAGTGCTTATATCAGTTCCTGACATTTAATAAATACTCTGTAAGTAATTCCTCTTATTACTATTAAGCAAAATACATAATTTTGTTTCTAGCAGTCTTCCTTCAGACTCCAATATGGAAGAAAATACTTTGAAATTTCCAGAAAAATATATTTAATCACAAATAAAACCCATAGAATTTATTTCAATACATTCATGTCATCTACATCACCATTACTTTTATGTTGTTATTTTTATTATTCATAGCTACCAGGTATGTGCCTAGCATTACATATATTCTCTCATTTAATCCCCATGTAAACATATGCATCAGTGAGATGCATATCATTGTCCCCATTTTACTGAAAAGGAAGCTTGTGATTAGTTCATTCTTCTAATAAACTTAGAAAATAAAATCTATGCAAACGTAGCTCCATATATGTCAGCCTTTTCTTCTAATTTCTCACTCCATTTTAATTGTTTTGGTAGTAGCACTGAAATAGCACGAGTATACTTCCTTTTATTAAAGAGCAACAGATAGTATCATCTTAAATGTGCTCTTCCTAATGAAATAAAGCTGATTAAAAAGTTCACCTTTTAAAAAACTAATTCACTGCTGGTGTAATATAATCAATAGTCTAGTTCACTTTGGGTGTGAGATGACTAAAATATAAATTTTCCATTCTTAGGTGAGCACGGGTATATGTTTACTACTGCCACAGAGCACAGAGAATCTTATTATATTGCACAAAAGTTTATTTAATGAATAATTTAATGAATGTTAGGGCCTTTGCAAAGAATCACTTGGTTTAATTTTGCTGTGAATCAGCTCATTTTTCCTTCAATATTTCACTTTTCCTCTGGTCAAATTTTAAGGCATACCTCAAAGACATGGATCTTATGCTAGTTTATGCATCCTAAGGTTGACAGTAAAGCTGACTTTATTGTAAAGTATTTTATTCCATGGAAAGGAAAACTGTGAGTCTCAGTCATTTGAATGCCACCCAACAGAAAGCAATGGCAACCCACTCCAGTACTCTTGCCTGGAAAATCCCATGGACGCAGGAGCCTGGTAGGCTGTAGTCCCTGGGGTCGCTGCAAGTCAGACACAACTGAGCGGCTTCTCTTTCACTTTTCACTTTCATGCATTGGATTAGGAAATGGCAGCCCACTCCAATGTTCTTGCCTGGAGAATCCCAGGGACGGGGGAGCCTGGTGGGCTGCCATCTATGAGGTCCCATAGAGTCGGACACAACTGAAATGACTTAGCAGCAGCAGCAGCAACAGATCCATTGTATTCAGCCAATAGATCAGGACTTTCATTCTATCTAAACATATGTTCCTGTAAACATAAATAAAAGTTCTTGTAAAAAAATAAATTAATTAAAAAAAATAATAATAAAGGAACTTGCTTCCCAGAAAAAAAAAAAAAAAGTATTATTTCTCTGTCTCTCTGAATGTTCTGTGGAAGGAGTGGCTGACTTCCACTTTAGTGGCTGACCCAAATTGCCTCCAAAGTCCATGTATATTTTGTAACACCCTTAAAGCAGAAGATTCATAGATTTTGACCATCACATGCTCAAAAATTATCTACAGCCTTGATTATGTTGCATCAAAATTGAATTATGAAAAAGAAGATTAATTATGTTGATCAAGTTTATTCCATTAAGAAAAAAATTTAAAGTGTATTTTTAATTTATTTTTCTGTAGTCAATCATCCATAATCCCTACCACTAAATAAAGGAAAAACAATGCATTAATGCATATTAATGTGGTCTAGCCAATCTGTTGTTGTTAATTCTCTCCCAATTTCCTATTAATTTTATTTTTAAGTTAAGCAGTGCTAAATAAACATTTTTATTGTTTAATGAATGCAGTAGATGTAAATGACATATTCCACAGATGATTAAATGGTAGAAAATGTAGGATTTTTTTTAAATGAGAGAATAGTAATCTGTCTTTAAGTTTAGTTCCCTTTGGGTCAAGAATGATATCTCCACCTGCATCATGCCAGGCACAGAGCCAGAGGTTTGGACTGTAGAGATTGAAAAAATATTGCTCATAAGGTGGTTTTACGTCCTGTTAATGAGACAAACACATGTTTGGAACTTTTCAGTGCAAAATGGTAGAGACGGACTTACATAAGGGGCTTAAGGAACAGAAGAGGAAGACTGAAGGCATCCAGAGCATTCTCATTTTCTGCATAACTCTTACTGACTGTGCCTTAGTTTTAAAGCACAGTGGAATACAGTGGGTGGAAACTTCAGGCAGAAAAATCACATAGAGGAATGGATGTGGATGAGTAAATAAGGAAAATGAATGGGTGAACTGAGATCTAGTATCCTCAGGACTTCAAATTGGAACATTGAAAACCCCATCCCAGAGGCAAAGTCATTATGAAGCAATTTCCCCCAGACAGGAACCAAGTTAATAAGCTGCAGACTAATATTAGTATGGGGAAAAGCACATCTTTAAAAAGTAATTGAGAGAAACACAATCAACCATTCCTTAAAATCTCTGAGTTATGGGGAGGTATGAGGGTCTTTGCATGTGGCACGATCAGGTCTTAGTTCCCAGGGCTGACTCCAAAGAGAGAAAAGAAATGACGTCCTATTAACGGTTTTAAGGGAGCTTTTCAGTTTCAGTTAGGCAAGGACAAGCACATTGAGTAGAGTTTGTTGATTCTTCTTATCTAAACAAATGAGATGTGAAGTAGAGATTACCTCAAATAAGCCCAAGGCCAATGACGTTACAGCATTTTTGAGACTCTACTCTCTGGAGCTTAGGAAAGTGTTTGCATGGAGTAAATAAGAAAAATAATGTTTTGCAATGTTTTTTCCGTATGGTTCATGACACTAATGGTTCTAGTTCTGGGCTATTTCACAAATATTGATCACTTAACTTTAGTTTGTGCAAGTTTAAATTTTGTTTTATGTAAATTAATGGATGATGTGTCTCGTTTTCAGAAGGCATCATATTAGTATCGGACATTAAATAGATTATATATTAGTAACTATATGTACATTTGTTCCCTGAGCATCTGCAGTTCCCCCAAAGGATTGAGAATTCGTGTTAATTTGTTAATTTTAGCTTGACTTATTCAAAACAGGAACTTTGTTTAGTCAAGAAGGAGTATTGAATGGTCATTCTCTTGTAGCTTCTGCCCACCCATGTGTGATTTTGCTATTATCATCTTCTGACGTGGCTTCACTGTGTCACCTCTGCCTGAGTCCTACATCAGTCAGATGTACTAGCTGCAAGCAGCCGTGTTCGCTCCATCAAGTCTGTCACAGAGAGCAAAAGCCCAAGATGTTAGAGGCATCCTTCACTTTTAACCTCCCGACTGTGGTCTGGCAATCAATAACTATATACTTTCATGAACTTTTTTTCCTGTTAGAAAGCAGAACCAATAATATTCAATAACTTTAAAAAGTTATTTAAGAAGGCTATTCGAAAAATAATAATTTTAATTCTAATGTCAGTATAGTATATGTGAAATGGTTTCTCAGTGGTTTAAAATCGATATTGTGTGAGACAAACTTTTGTATAATGCAGATCTTTAAATAAGAGCAAGAATGACAAAAGAACAGCGAGCAGACTTTATATACATATATAATGTGCATACATATGTATAATTTATACAGTGATATACACATGTACAATGATGTGAACATCCTCAGTTTTCACAGTCACTACCACTACTACATCTAAGCTGTTTTACCCACTGTATTCCCTGCCTGGACAGCAGCCACTCGAGTCTGTGTCCTCTGAGGAAGGGAAGTGACTGAGAAGAGAGCTAGTATTTGCCTAGATCTAGTATTTGTAGATCTACTACAGAACTCTGTAGTAGAAACTTCCCATATATTATCTTATTTAAATTTCATAAAATTATTTGATATAGTGATTATAATCACCATTTTACGGATAAGATGACAGTCTCTGATAGGTTAATAACTGGCCCAAAGTCACACTAAGTAGAAACTCTAGGGCTCAACAACCAAGATTTTTGTTGTTTCATTTTGTTTTATATTTTTAGTTTAATTGTTTGAACAGATAATTTATTACATAACCCAAAATGGATAAGCAGTAAAAAATTTTACCCCTACTTCTCTTGTTTCGTTACCCAGTTTCCTTCCCCAGAAATAACCAAATTTATTGGTGTCTTACATTTTCGTCTATAGATATGTTTTATTCCCAAACAAGAGCACATATCCTATGTCAATGTATGTAGAGCATTCTCAATTTTTATTTTGTTTTTGAATAAAACAGTGTTTTCAGTGTACACACATACCAAATCATCACATTGAACACCTTAAACATATACAATTTTTATTTGTTGATTATGCTTCAGTAAAGCTGGAAAAATAGCACTTTATATATAAATAAATAAATGATAGTGTTTTAAGTAAAAGTGTTCATTCTAAGACTCTAGCATACTTTATTTGCTCATTTAGATTGTTTCCCAGTTCTTTATTAAAATTTTTACTACAGTGAGTAGTCCAGTGTGTCAGTCATTTCATACATGCAGAGTCAGAGAGCTAAATTTGCAAATACAAAATGCAGTGTAATGCATGGTGTGGGCAGTATTTCAAACTAGAAGTGAAAGGATAGTTTTTCAGTAGGTAATATTGAAACAACTGGATTGGCATTTGAAAAAAACTGAATTCTCCTATGTCTTATCCTAGTATACCTCTCTGCCAATAATAATATCCTATAAATATATTTTTGGAGCTTTCTAGATATTTGTTCATTTCAGTTCTTACGTTTCTCAGATCCCATCAGTTTAACTTTCAGTGCTACACATAATATTTTGTTTTAATTAAACTCGCATTCGCCTGGCAAGATGTCTGAAGCATATCAATTAGCCAATTAGTTCTGATCAGTGAAGTGTCTCTTTGGCTCTGTTTCTAGCAAGACACAACTCACAAAGGACCATCTCTTAGGACTGGAGGCTGAGGCATCTCTCTGTGTCCTAAGGGCCCCGTTCCTTAAGGGTTATTGTTAGGATTAAGTGAGTAAATAATGCAAAACTGAACAGCTGTTGATTAGCATGGAGAAAACAAACAAGTAATAGAGAAGCAGGGTATCACAATGGTTACATGTACAGATCTGGGAGCCAGGAGCCTGCATTTATATCTCATCACTGTCACCTGTTAGCTGTGTAACCTTTGGCAGATTTCTGACTTTGTGGCTCAATTTCTTTGCCTGTAAAATGGGAATAATAATGGAAGCTACATCACAAAGAGGTGGCCACAACTGAGTGACTTTCACTTTTCCAAGGATGCCACTGACTTATTCTGTGCCTCTGTGTGAGTTCAGAAAAAGGTGGATGCCTTTTAATTTTGCAACCTAAAGGCACTTTTGGACTTCCCTGGTGGCTCAGATGGTAAAGAATCTGCCTGCAATGTGGGAGACCTGGGTGCAGTCCCTGGGTTGGGAAGATGCCCTGGAGGGTGGCATGGTAACCCACTCCAGTATTCTTGCCTGGAAAATCCCCATGGACAGAGGAGCCTCGGGGTCTCAGAGAGTCGATCACGACTGAGCAACTAAGTACAGCACAAAAGCCACCTTTATATGAAGAAATAGGAGCCCTTCATTCGGCAAGATGAGCTAAGCAATGGCAGGATATCAACTCCTGTCCTCACTCTCTGCCATGTGCTTTTGGCAGTTTGATAGCACAACCCTTTACCATGACCATAACCACAGTGTAGAATTACTACCTGTATGCAATGAGTCAATACCTTTAAGACACTTAGAACCATACTCAGCACATAGCATGTGCTCAGTAAATACCAGCTATTTTCCCATCTAGCCCTTCACACAGTTTATTTCCTAACCTGGTTTCCTCCCCATCCACCAGTTTCAGCACCATTTTATTTTAAAGCACAAAAGGCAGGTAGAGAACTTTTTCAAATTCCTCGTTTCTATAGTCACTATCTGTTTTAATTATTTGTAAGACTTTTTATACTTGATGTAATGTAAACATTTATATCTGCCTGTGCACACCACACACACACACACACGCACGCACACACACGCTTTCTTCCCTCTTTGGGGCAATTTTGAATTGACCCAAGACTGAATATAAAACATCTGCTGAATTCACAGTTTGTATTCACATTTGGGCCTTAGTGAGGCAATGTCAGTGCAATACTGAATGGAACAGAATTGAAGACAAAACTGGAGTTCTTTCTGGAGGAAAGTGATCACAGTTACTGATTAGTAAAATCAGTTTGTAAAATCAGCAATTACAGTTAGTTTGATACATGTTAAGCTCAGAGTGGAAGGGAAGCACAGGGCAGGGGCTGATCAGACAGCAGGTCAGGAACAATTTCTATAAGATTTGATGCTGGAGCTCTTCAGAAAGATAAGGGAAAATGGGAAAGGGGAAGTTCAGATAGGACGACAGCTTAGAGGCATTTATCGAGTCCATTTCCCTAGACAGACGCTTTGAGTAGTAGGGAGGAAGTTAAGAGATATCGAAGCCAAGTTGCGGTAGGTCATCAAAGGGGTCAGGATAAACATGTATAAGTTGATCCTGTATATAGCGTGAGTCACTTAAATAACTTGAAGTTCACCTATCTAAAACTGTATTTAGGATATAATTTTGTGTCTGAGTCACATAGATAAAGTTGGAGAAAAGAAATAATGGCAGTAGGCCACTCAAGATAAGAATCTGAAGTGAGAGAGATTATGAAAGAGGAAATGGTGTGGTTTGAAGATTTGACTGGATGATAATGGAGCTGGCTGACATTTTAACTGTGAAAGCTAAGCAGAGAAATTATAACCAAGGGATGAAATACATTTTTATTTCATGTTATTCCTTGCATTAAGGGCTCTTTTTGTAAAGAGTTACTTGATTGATCTTTCAGAAAAGAAACTATTTCTCAGGCCTTGGTAGTCTGGGAGAAACTTCATTATTTTCTAGGTTCAGGCAAAATAACTTAGAGGAAATTTTTGTGTGTGATAGTTTACATCTTATTATGATTATCTCTTTATCCATACCATATGGGACACCTCTAAATGTTTGAAACAGCAGCTTCTCCAGAGAGCAGCCTAAGGATTTTTCATAATGAAATGCATCTGTTAACAGTTTGATAAACCATATTGTGCAAGGTGAACCTCATGCACTGTAGCTCAGGAATGTGGCACAAGTCTCCCATCTATACAGAAATTCTATACTTGCCTACTTCTATTATGTAATATTAATGCAAGTAACTACATATTAAGATTCATATGCTAGTGAATCCGTCCCAGTTTATGATGACTTTCAATGACCTACCTACAGACACCTGCTCATGTCACTACAAATTGGGTTAGTTCACTACCACCATATGTGTATGCATTTTGAAGCCTAAATTTACTGAATCTCATTGGATTAACACTGGGTGCACTGAAAACAGATTTCTTTACTTGACAGATTTCTTGTATGTTTCACCAGGTTAACTATAGTCATTTTAGATTTTTTTTATATTGGATAATTTGTCCAGTTAATATTCTAAAATAATACTATGATGAATATGAAATCATAATAAGCTTTTATCATAAAGCAAAGTTATAATAAGCATTATGGACGTATTAAAGAATTTATAAAATTATTCCTGAGGGCTGATAGTAATGGGATTAAAACCTAGAATAAAATGCACATACTTGCCTCTAACTCATCCTTTAGTAGCTCTTAAAGTTTCAGAGAATAGTATGGTCATTTAAAAAGTTCAAGTATCATCCTAACTGACTTGACAAAATCCAAGAAAGTTATTTGTTTGATGTATCATTTGTGAAAAAGTCAAATGTTTATCACCTCACTTTGAGAAAAATATGTTTTCCCCAGGATGGAGAAATAAGCTGTACATTCTTTGTGGGCCATTAACATATGCAGAACATTATTTTTTCCTAGAATTTGTCCTCAGAATAATATTCCCTGTTACTTCATTTTCTCTATTCTCTTGAAAATGAATTAAGTTTAAGAACACTTTTGAAAATCATTTCTTTTTGGATCTGCTGGGTGTCTGTTGCTTGGAGGGCTTTTCTCTAGTTGCAGTGAGTGGAGGCTACTCTGTTGCCGTGTGTAGGCTTCTCATGGTAACCACTCCTCTTGTTGCAGGGCATGGGCTCTGGGGCACGCAGGCTTCAGCAGTTGCAGTTCCTGGGCTCTTAAGTATAGGCTCAATAGTTGTAGCCCAGGGGCTCCGTTGTTCCACAGCATGTGGGATCTTCTTGGCCCAGGGATTGAACCCATGTCTCCTGCATTGGTCGGTGGAGTCCTTACTGCTGAGCCAGCAAGAAAGCCTAAAGAACACTTTTGAATTTTATTTCTTCTTGAATCAGAGAATTCCAGCCCCCAACGTGTTGGGTCAGGATAAGAATCTCAGTAAAGGGACTTGGTAATGGGCAAATGTATAGGAGGAATAAAAGCAGGAGTGTTGTCACAAAAGCCAGAGAGGCTTCCAAAAGTAAGAATTCATTGACAATGGTAAGTGCTGCAGTGAAGTCAGGTAAGATGTGAATGAAAAATTGTCCACTGGGTTTTGCAACAAAGAAGTTCTTAGTGAATTTAGCAGGGGTGAATTCTTTAAGTGTCAGGAGTTACAAGCTTAAATGAAGTGGGTAGAAACTTCACTTCAAAAGGAGGAGAAGATTATCAAAGTGTCTTAGTAGGTCATGGCAAACTAAAGAATTTCTGACATATCTTCATTGCTAAAAGTCCTCTAAGGACAGTGATAGTCTTGATAATGGTGATAACAAAGATGATGATGATGATGACATTTAAGATTTCTTGAGCACCTGCAGTATACCAGGCACTGCAATACACACTTTTTACATATTGGCTCCTATAACTGTCACAGCAAACACTTTACATAGAAATGAGATTTTAATAGGTCAGCTCTTCTTCATCTGCTTATTCCCCTTGATGCCTGCCTGCCTGCCTACCTCTCTTCCTTTATTTCTTCCTTCCTTCCTTTTTTTCTTCTTTCCTTCCTATCATCTGTAGCAAATACCTATTTAACTCTTTTTAGATTCCAGGTAGTTTGCTATATATGCAAGAAATACAGTAGTGATGAAAATACTTTGGCAATCTTTTTCCTTTGCTTCTTGAGAAAAAGTCTTCCTTGAATACTTTAGTTCCTGTAACCCATCACTTTCTGCATATCAAACTACCTCCATTGGCTAAGAAGAGTTTCCCAGAATGCTATTCTTACTTCTTTGCTCTCTCAGAATCTTTCATACTAGCCTTCACTTCCATATGTTTAATTTTCTAGGAAGGCCATAAAATTAACATAAATTTAAACTTCTCTGAGAAAGCCATTGTGTTTAAAGTGTGAGACCTTGGGGGTATCTCTGGTTAGAACAAACTCAGATGAGCATGGTGAAGAAAAAGGTTTTTGCAACTCGCATCTGTATTGTTTCTTCTAACATCCTAGCCCAAGAACTTCAAAAATGTTCTTTAAATATTGCTTATCTTTATTTTGTGAAATCTGTTCTTAAATCACCTTACTCTCATTATTTCTCTCATTTTTGTCTTTCCTGTCACTAGCGCCCCTCAGCAGACACTATAATACTACAGATGCCTCATTGCTTTCACTCCTACATCCAGTGTACATCCTCACCACGGCCGCCAGTAGCCCTTCTCAGCACATCGCTTTGGACACAGCCCCACCCACTCCTAGAAGACCATAGGCACCAGGCCCTCTGTTTAAAT
Source organism: Oreotragus oreotragus (assembly GCA_006410675.1). NCBI lineage: Eukaryota > Metazoa > Chordata > Mammalia > Artiodactyla > Bovidae > Oreotragus > Oreotragus oreotragus. Next base: position 173,616 of record SJYX01007980.1, on the reverse strand, counting down.
TACACCAGATAGTATCCTTTTTATTCAAAGTTCAAATGGGCCTCAGGTGACGTTTTTTATAAGCATCTGTTTAGCCATAGTCCTGTAAATATTCTGTACTTTACTGACTCCATCTCTTATTTTAAATCCACCTTTCTCTCAATTTTAGGAACCTTGTAGAAAGTTATAGCACAGCATTATTTTTGTGTGCTGAATGATGGTGGAGTTTGCTTTTGTGTTGCATTTGAAATTCTGCCATCAGCACACCAAAAGACTACATCCTCAGGAGCCATGCTAGCTTGTTAAGGTAGGAGACCTTTTGCTCCTTCTCGCTTACATGCTGAGACTTTGAATGCAGCCTTTATGCAGCAGCTTTACAATTTTATGTAAATCTTCAAGGAAGATTTTGATTCTGTTTGGAAAATGTTCATCATTGATTTAATAAATTGATAAGGTTTTTACTTACATTTTTTGAAAGTATTCTGCTAAAATTAGGTTCACTAATTGGCTCCCTGTAAATAATATTGAAATCAGAAATGTTTTCTTCATATTTAATGAAATGTACAGTAATTTTAACATATCTAGTACAATTCTCCTAAATGTGGCAACACATTTTTGACATTAAAATGCCTTGAGTTTTTTTTTTTCTCATCATTTCTGATATTATATTTTAAAATATAATTCCCAGGGTTCCCTGAGATCAAGAGAAATTGAAGTTCATCTTAAAGTAATGATATATCTTCCATTGTTTATATTTTTATGCCTCAGTCCTTCTATTTGATTTCAGTGCTCTTTTTCCATTGTCATTGTTTAAGAAAAATAATTTGACTATTCTATGAAGCTTGTGGCAGAAGGATTTTTTTCTACAAAAACGAGTCATATGTGATTTGAAATCAAGTTGGTACTATACCTGAATATTTAATAATTCAATTTTACATTATAATCAGTTTTTGTTTCCTTTTTACATCTTTTTGCTTCACTGAGATTTTGTAAAGCTCTAAATTCAAAATTAGGAAATATTCTGTTTTAGACTGTACCATCAACATAAAATTATTTTATTCCAAACTGGTTAATTCAGAAATTAAAGTTACACAAACACAACATATGAGAATGCAGAACAAAACTGAATAAATCTTCTAGCCAAGAGGTAGAGATTACCCAACACACACACATACATTAAAAGTGTCTTGGAATTTAACTTCTATATTTTTTTTGTATTTTTAATATGTCAACCAAAAGTTAACACAGGAGCTTACAACTAAGAAAAGAGTTTCTTTGGGATTTTAAGAACTGAGACACAGATTCAGGTAACCCTGAAAGAGTAATCCAGTGAAACAAAGGACTCAGGGGCTTATAAAGACAAAAAGGCATGAGGTTGTTGAAAATTGCCTGATGAGAATTGTGATTCACTGATGCAAGTCAGAAAATAATTGTTCTCAAGGAATTGTGAGTTGTTTTAGGGTAAAGGGTCTGATATTTTGAGTTTCTGGCAGATGCTGGCAGATGTCCTGGATGCCTTCACTGGGATCATAAGTGGTCAAAAGACCAGGTTCCATCCAGGCTGACACTTCCTCTGTGGCCTCCCAGCTCTATTGAGAGAGCTCTCAGCAATACCAGCCCCATTTTGATTTTCCTTTCACATGTTTCCTAACTCACTTACACTACTCATCCAAATGTAAGCCAAACAAACAGTGACATATTCTGTCTTAGAATGGCTTTTATTACAGAGCTTCTAGAAGAAGTTAAAATCTTTTTTTACTGACCTAGCACAGAGTACGGGGAAGGCAATGGCACCCCACCCCAGTACCCTTGCCTGGAAAATCCAATGGACGGAGTAGCCTGATGGGCTGCAGTCCATGGGGTCGCTAACAGTCGGACAGACTGAGCGACTTCACTTTCACTTTTCTCTTTCATGCACTGGAGAAGGAAATGGCAACCCACTCCAGTATTCTTGCCTGGAGAATCCCAGGGATGGGGGAGCCTGGTGGGCTGCCGTCTATGGGGTCACACAGAGTCGGACATGACTGAAGTGACTTAGCAGCAGTAGCAGCAGCACAGAGTAAACATTCAAGTATGTATTGAATGTGGGAATGATGACCATGATGGACAGACACGTAGTGTGAAAGATGATGAATGGAGAGAAAGATGAGTGAAAAGACAGTAAAGGAAAAAAAATTGAATGGGGGATGGCAAGAGGAGAGGTAAATAGAAAGGCTGTTAAAAAGGATGGAGACCAAAAAAGCAAGATATATAGAACAGTAAGTGTTGGAGAAGGAAATGGCAACCCAGTCCAGTGTTCCTGCCTGGAGAATCTCAGGGGCAGGGGAACCTGGTGGGCTGCCATCTATGGGGTCACACACAGTCAGACACGACTGAAGCAACTTAGCAGCAGCACCAGGTAGCTGTGTGTGTGTGTGTTTTCTATGTGCCATGTGTTGGTAATTTACATGGCAGTATTTTGAGCTGAGCACCAGTATCATTGACAACATAATTCCTTTGTTACAATTTTCAAAACAACTAAGGAGAAGGCAATGGCACCCCACTCCAGTACTCTTACCTGGAAAATCCCGTGGACGGAGGAGCCTGGTGGGCTACAGTCCATGGGGTCGCTAAGAGTCGGGCACGACTGAGTGACTTCACTTTCACTTTTCACTTTCATGCATTGGAGAAGGAAATGGTAACCCACTCCAGTGTTCTTGCCTGGAGAATCCCAGGGGNACCTGGTGGGCTGCCATCTATGGGGTCACACACAGTCGGACACGACTGAAGTGACTTAGCAGCAGCACCAGGTGGCTGTGTGTGTGTGTGTTTTCTATGTGCCATGTGTTGGTAATTTACATGGCAGTATTTTGAGCTGAGCACCAGTATCATTGACAACATAATTCCTTTGTTACAATTTTCAAAACAACTAAGGAGAAGGCAATGGCACCCCACTCCAGTACTCTTACCTGGAAAATCCCGTGGACGGAGGAGCCTGGTGGGCTACAGTCCATGGGGTCGCTAAGAGTCGGGCACGACTGAGTGACTTCACTTTCACTTTTCACTTTCATGCATTGGAGAAGGAAATGGTAACCCACTCCAGTGTTCTTGCCTGGAGAATCCCAGGGACGGGGGAGTCTGGTGGGCTGCCGTCTCTGGGGTCGCACAGAGTCGGACACGACTGAAGCGACTTAGCAGCAGCAGCAGCAGCAGCAACCATCACTTTGCAGTTACAGAGTTTATGAACCAGTACTTTGTTTTCATTTGGTTGTAATAAACATGGATTTAAGTACAGAATTATTTTCTTAATTGCCAAGACTGAGGAAGGAAGGTATGGTATTAGAAGGAAACTTCACAGTGAATACATGTGACTCCTATGACATTCACTCCACTGACTCACACACTCAAATTCTTTCTATAGTATGCGAGTAAACCTTCTCACTAGCCAACGAAATCTCAGGCCACTGAGATCTGCTTCCCAGAGTTCCTGAATAATTTATTCAAAAGACTAAGTATAATCACATGTATATATGTGTGCTGAGATGCTTCAGTCATATCTGGTTCTTTGTGACCCGCATGGATCGTAGCCCACCAGGTTCCTCTGTCCATGGGATTCTCCAAGCAAGAATATTGGAGTGGGTTGCCATTTCCTTCTCCAGGGGACCTTCCCGACCCAGGGATCCAATGCAAGTTTCTTATGTCTCCTGCATTGGCAGGAGGCTTCTTTACCACTAGTGCCACCTGGGAAGCCCAATAATCACATGATGCCACATTAAAATGATTGGTAGAATGAGTGCCAGATGTGTATGGGGCTTACTATCAAATGGCTAGTTTGTTTCTCTAAAAACATTAAGGATTTTAAGCAAAATCGGATGCCCTGGGGAGCAACCCACTGGATGTCCGTCCCTGAAAAGTGATTTAGTGTTTTCCAAAATCTGCAGCAGTCATAATTTCTGTGCTTACCTAGATGACTGTGGCTATTAAGCACTGATTTGTTTTAAATGTACTTCTCCTTTTATCCTATCAGTTTAAGAAAATGTAAGACACTCACCTTTTCAAAATCTAAAGGTCATTCCCAAATGCCATAGAGAATTTGAAAATGCTGAACTGTCTTAAAAATCTCTGCTTGTTCTTTGAAGTATTACTTTTAAAATAATTAAATATACGGCATGACTGAAAAACATGAGTAAGAAAAATACATATATGAAAGTATTCAATTCAGTTTTATGGTATTAATTGCACACAATTATCTTTATTGCTCACAGTGCTCACTTAATAGGAAAATAGAGGAATATTAATTAGTGGAATATGTCTCATATCAGTCTTTTTTCCAGTATGTGTACATTTTAAGTAACTGAAAATGCTTTTGCTCTTAAGAGATTTTAGAGATTCAGCCTCTGCATTTGTAATTAAAGATTTCATTTTTAGAACCCTCACAGGTGTGACTAAAAAGAGAAATGAGCCATAACCCTGTTAATACTACCTTTTGCTCAGAACTATCTGCTCACCAAAGTTTATGAAAAGTACAACTAGGTAATCATGAGAAGATAAGGTTTCTGACTCTAATTGGTTTTCCCCACTCTGCAGGTTATTATGTAATTTCTAATGAAATTTTTATATTGATCAGGTTCAAAAATTGCCTTGTCATATGTCAGAACTTTTAATCATCAATCTGGTATGCATTTTTAAAATGTGGTACATTGGTGGAAAAGGAAAAATAGTTTCTATTTTTACTTATGAAATAATCAATTATAATTTCATTATTTAAGAAAAGCAAACATACTTTGCATACACTTTTATCAAACTGAATATAAATTACCAGTCAATAACTTCTAAGTTAAAGACAAAGCTATAACTGCAATCCTCTTATATTTGAAGCTTTAGATATTTTTTACCCCTCTGGACACAGACCAGAGAAAGCAATGAATCACTGACCAGCAATTTCCTTTCTACTTATCAAAACAAAAAACAAACAAACATATCACTGGTAAAATAAATATACAGATTACTGCTCAACAGAGATATAAATATAACTAAAAATATGTACATTCTGAACAAATTTTTTAAATTATTACTCATATAGCAAAGTATAAGATGGAAAACATGTATATATCCTTTTTCTTTTTTTTTTTTTATGAAATGGATAAAGTTTTCAAAAAACACAATTTATGAAAATTTACAAAGATACAGAGAATTTGAATAAAACCTGAAGATTCTTATATCTTTTTAAAGAAATTGAATCTACAATTTAAAGCCTCCCATAATGAAAGTCCAGGCCCAGGTTACTTCAATGGTGAAATCTTTCAAGATTTAAAGAAGAAATAACCCCAGTCTTATTCAAACTTTTCCAAAGAACAGAAACAGCAGAAAATCTTATACTTTGTTATATGTGCTTCCCTTGTGCCTAAGCTGGTAAAGAATCCATCTGCAATGCAGGAGACCTGGGTTCAATCCCTCGGTTGGGAAGATCCCGTGGAGAAGGGAAAGGCTACCCACTCCAGTATCCTGGCCTAAAGAATTCCATGAATGGGGTCGCAAAGAGTTGGACATAACTGAGAGACTTTCACACACACACATAGGTACACATATATGTATATATACACAAAAACATATTTTAAAACACATGCATATAAACATATTCTTCAGAATAAAAAGGGCATTCATAAACTGCGTCCTAAGCAAAACAGATGCCATGAGAGCCAATGAAGTGCCATTACCGTCCTTAACTGACCAGATTGTTCACATCTTAACAGGAGTACGGGTAATAGATTGAAAACAGCTCTTCTAGAAGTCCCCAGACACAGTGAACTGAGAGGAAAGAGACAATGCCCATTGCAGTTCACACTGGGTTCTGGGAGCTGCTCTAAAGGCAAAAATCTTATGATTGTAAAAATCTAATCTCCAAGAAAACTTTTGAATTGATTTATGGAATATTTCTAAATTTATATCTCTTACAAAAATGTTCATACTTACATTAGTTGATATCTGCTGTAGAAAAAGGTAAATCATCTCCTTTATTCCAAAATAATGCAGGTTTCTGCAGAAAGGAATATGGCCATCACAATGTTTTAAGCATTTGTCTGCATCATACCTCCTGCCAGATTCCCTTTTCTTTCTTCTTGTCTGTGAACTCCTTGTTTTTAAATCCCAGTTTGAATATATCATATTTCTGGAAGATTTCTCTGGCTGATTTCCATCACTACCTTCATGGAGTTTCTCTTACCCTCCTCTCTGAGAATTCTCTAGACTATATATCTTTTTGCTGGTGCTATCACTGAACTATTCTATATTCTTTTTACAAATCTTTTTGTCCAAGCATATGTTTAAGAAATGTTTGTTTATATAGTGAAACTGCTGAAAATAGGGACTGAGTCTTAGAAATCTCACTTTTAGCAATGTCTGGCACAGTTCTTGACCTAGGATATGTGCTCAATAATTATTTTNCTATATTCTTTTTACAAATCTTTTTGTCCAAGCATATGTTTAAGAAATGTTTGTTTATATAGTGAAACTGCTGAAAATAGGGACTGAGTCTTAGAAATCTCACTTTTAGCAATGTCTGGCACAGTTCTTGACCTAGGATATGTGCTCAATAATTATTTTTTAATAAATGAATGATGACTGTGACAGGCCCTGAGAAATACCATTTTCCTCCAGTTATTGAAAATGGAAGGATGTTTAATAGAATCAGGGTTGTCACTTAAAATGATGTATAAAGTAGATGAACAGTAGAATGATGGTTACCAGGGGCTATGGGAAAGGGGAAATGGAGAGGTGTTGGTAAAAGTGGTACGACGTATTGGTTATGCGTGATGAGTAAGTTCTGAATATCTAATGTACCATAGTATAACTGTAGTTAAGGGCATTATATTGTATATTTGAAATTTGCTAAGAAGACAGATCTTAAGTTTTGTCATCCCCCAACCAAAAAAAGAAAGGAAGTGAAATGATAACTTTATGAGGTGATATATTTGTTAATTAATTTGATTGTGGGGACTATTTCACTACTATATACATACATTATTTTTAATTCTCTATTGTAGCTCAGTAAATCTGGGAGGCAAATGGTGTCCAAGTATTAATATAGTGGCACAAATTTGTAAAAAGCCTCAAAGGTCATCATAAGCTAGGCTGATAAAAATGTCATGTAATCGATAACAATAACCAGAATCCCTCTTTATAGCATGTAAAGGAATATACTCATCACTATTACAATGTTAAAGTGTAAAATAGAGAGCGAAACTATGACTCTTGGTTTGTTAAATCTTTTTCTTTAAGGGCAATTGTTTTCAAAGGGGAAAAACTAGGGGGAAAAGTATATCATGTAGAACTTGAAATTCAAGTTATCTAGGTGAGTCTTTTTGTCTCAAGTTTACAAAGATGGTCCTGAGAGCTGTCAAAAAAATATCTAGTGGTCCAAGATGTTGAAACAGTACAAACCCTTAGACCCAGATTCTTTACCATCTAAACCAACAGGGAAGCCCAAAATGACAGTATGATCTCTCTTCGCTTCCAAGGCAAACCATTCAATATGATAATAATCCAAGTCTGTGCCCCAGTCACTAATGCCGAAGAAGCTGAAGTTGAATGGTGCTATGGAGACCTAGAAGACCTAGACTAACACCAAAAAAAAGATGTACTTTTCATCATAGGGGACTGGACTGGACATAGATGCCTGGAGTAAGAGGTAAATTTGGACTTGGGGTACAAAATGAAGCATGGCAAAGATTAACAGAGTTTGGCCAAGAGATCACACTGGTCATAACAAACACCCTCTTCCAACAACACAAGAGATGACTCTACACATGGACATCACCAGATGGTCAATACTGAAATCAGATTGATTATATTCTTTGCAGCTGAAGATGGAGAAGCTTTATTCAATTAGCAAAAACAAGACTGGGAGCTGATTGTGCCTCAGATCATGGACTCATCATTGCAAAATTAAAGCTTAAATTGAAGAAAGTAGAGAAAACCACTAGGCCATTCAGGTGTGACCTAAATCAAATTCTTTACAATTATACAGTGAAATGACAAAGAGATTCAAGGGAGTGGGTCTGATAGAGTACCTGAAGAACTATGGACAGAGGTTCGTAACACTACAGCAGTTGGTTACCAAAAACCATCCGCAAGAAAAATAAATGAAAAAGCAAAATGGTTGTCCAAGGAGGCTGTAAAAATAGCTGAAAAAAAGAGAAGCACAAGGCAAAGGGGAAAATAAAAGATTTACCCATCTGAATGCAGAGTTCCAAAGAATAGCAAGGAAAGATAAGAAACTCTTCCTAAGTGAATGATGCAAAGAAATTAAGGCAAACAATAGAATGGGAAAGTCTAGAGATCTATTCAAAAAATTAGAGATACCAAAGGAACATTTCAGGCAAAGATGGGCATGATAAAGGACAGAAACAGTATGGACCTAACAGAAGCAGAAGGTATTAAGAAGAGGTGGCAAGAATACACAGAAGAACTGTACGGAAAAGATATTAATACCCAGATAACCAGGATGGTGTGATCACTCATCTAGAGCCAGATATCTTACAGTGCAAAGCCAAGTGGGCCTTAGGAAATATCACTAGGAACAAATCCTAAAAGGTGATGCTGTGAAAATGCTGCACTCAGTATGCCAGCAAATATGGAAAACTCAGCAGGGGCCACAGGACTGGAAATGTCGATTTTCATTCAAATCCCAAGAAGGGCAATGCCAAAGAATGTTTATACGGCTGCACAGTTGTATTCATTTCACGTGCTAGCAATGTAAATGCTCAAAATTCTCCAAGCCAGACTTCAACAGTATGTGAACTGAGAACTTCCAGGTGTTCAAGCTGGATTTAGATAAGGTAGAAGAAAGTGAAATGAAGTCACTCAGTCATGTCCAACTCTTTGGGACCCCATGGACTGTAGTCTATCAGGCTCCTCAGTTCATGGAATTTTCCAGGCAAGAGTACTGGAGTGGGTTGCCATTTCCTTCTCCACGGGATCTTCCCAACCCAGGGATCGAACCCAGGTCTCCCACATTGTGGGCAGAAACTTTACCGTCTGAGCCACCAGGGAAGTCCAAGGTAGAGGAACCAGGAATCAAATTGCCAACCTCCATTGGATAATAGGAAAAGCAAGAGAATTCCAGGAAAACATCTACTTCTGCTTCATTGACTATGTCAAAGCCTTTGACTGTTTGGATCACAACAAACTGTGGGAAATTCTTAAAGAAATAGGAATAACAGACCACTTTACCTGCCTCCTGAGAAATATGTAGGCACATCAAGAAGGAACAGTTAGAACCAGACATGGAACAACAGACCGGTTCAAAACTGGGAAAGGAGTTCGTCAACTCTGTATGTTGTCACCCTGTTTATTTAACTCATATGCAGAGTAAATCATGTGAAATGCTGGGCTGGATGAAGCAGAAGCTGGAATCAAGATTGCTGGGAGAAATAACAACAACCTCAGATATGCAGATGACACCACCATAATGGCAGAAAGTGAAGAGAAACTAAAGAGCCTCTTGATGAAGATGAAAAAGGTGAGTGAAAAAGCTGGCTTAAAAATGAAGATCATGGCATCTGGTCCCATCACTTTATGGCGAATAGATAGGGAAACAATGGAAACAGTGACAGACTTTATTATCTTGGGCTCCAAAATCACTGCAGAAGATGACTGCAGCTCTGAAATTAAGAGACGCTTGCTCCTTGGAAGAAAAGCTATGACAAACCTAGATAGCGTGTTAAAAAACAGAGACATTACTTTGTGGACTAAGGTCTGTATAATCAAAACTATGGTCTTTCCAGTAGTCATGTATCAATATTAGAGCTGGACTGTAAAGAAGGCTGAGAGCTGAAGAATGATGCTTTTGAACTGTGGTATTAGAGAAGACTCTTGAGAATCCCTTGGAATGCAAGGAGATCCAACCAGTCCATCCTAAAGGAAATCAGTCCTGACTACCCATTGGAAGGACTGATGCTAAAACTGAAACTCAAGTACTTTGGCCAACTAATGTGAAGAGCTGACTCATTTGAAAAGTGTGATGCTGGGAAACACTGAAGGCAGGAGGAGACAGGGACGACAGAGGATGAGACGGTTGGATGGCATCACCTACTCAATGGACATGAGTTCAAGCAAGCTCCAGGAGATGATGAAGGACAGGGAAGCTTGGCATGATGCAGTCCATGAGATCGCAGAGAGTCAGACACGACTGAGCAACTGAACAACAATAACCAGACTCAGATGCTGGAAGTAACTAAAATGGGTAAATTATGTGTATGTGTCTCTTAAAGGAACTAATGAGTCAGTAGACTTGTCAAACTTTGAAACAAATAAACAAACTATTAGATAATGTTTAAGTCTAGTCAAGGCTATGGTTTTTCCTGTGGTCATGTATTGATGTGAGAGTTGGACTGTGAAGAAGGCTGAGCACTGAAGAATTGATGCTTTTGAACTGTGGTGTTGGAGAAGACTCTTGAGAATCCCTTGGACTTCAAGGAGATCCAACCAGTCCGTTCTGAAGGAGATCAGCCCTGGAGATGTGTATAAGAGACAGAAAGTATATCATGTAGAACTTGAAATTCAAGTTATCTAGGTGAGTCTTTTTGTCTCAAGTTTACAAAGATGGTCCTGAGAGCTGTCAAAAAAATATCTAGTGGTCCAAGATGTTGAAACAGTACAAACCCTTAGACCCAGATTCTTTACCNGCCCTAGGGTTTCTTTGGAAGGTATGATGCTAAAGCTTAAACTCCAGTACTTTGGCCACCTCATGCGAAGAGTTGACTCATTGGAAAAGACTCATGCTGGGAGGGATTGGGGGCAGAAGGAGAAGGGGACGACAGAGGATGAGATGGCTGGATGGCATCACGGCTCGATGGAAGTGAGTCTGAGTGAACTCTGGGAGTTGGTGATGGACAGGGAGACCTGGCATGCTGCGATTCATGGGGTCGCAAAGAGTTGGACATGACTGAGCAACTGAACTGAACTGAAGTACTTAGCAAAGAATGAGATAATTCTTTGAAGCCAGATAACATCACTAAAAATAAGAAATACCAAGCTAACATTTATTCTGTGTAAGGGCTACTACTAGATTATGACCAAAAAATACTATTAGCTACCACCATTTATTAAATTAGCCACTTTATGCCAGATTCTGTGCTCAGCATAATATCTTTTGATTTTCACTGAGGTGCTAACATAGTATCTCAGTATATCTTTGTGGGTAAAATAGAGAATAGGGATTAAAAGATATGCAGATTTCAACTGGTTGAAGACGTGTACCTAAAAAGACATATTCTATAGTGAAAGGGTCTTTTGCTATCTATGTTGTCATATTACACTAGCATTAGAAACAAGGTGGGGAGTTTCTTGGTGGCCTAGCTGGTGAGAATCCCAGGCTTTAACTGCCAAGAACTGTCTTCTGTCCCTGGCCAGGGAAAGAAAGAAAGAAACAAGTCAAAAAAAAAGAAAAGAAAAGAAAAGAAACAAGTGATACTGATTGCAGTTGTAGGTGGCTCAGAACCGAGGGTTATTACTACTAATGGTTATAAAACGACAGAAACAATATTATCTAACTACTTTGCGTGAAAATAGTAAGAAGCAGTATCTTAAGAAATGATTATAAGTTTCTGAATTAAGCGTTTTTAAAAAGTTTTTAATTAATAGACTTTGTTTTTGGTACAGCTTCAAGTTTATAGAAAAATTGAGCAGAAAAGGCAGAGCTTCATATATCTACCTCACTGACACAGTTTCCCCTTTTATTAACTTCTTATATTAGTGTGGTACATTTGTTACAATTGATGAACTGACATTGATACATCATTATTAACTAAAATTCTTCGTTTACCGTAGCGATCACTCTGTGTTGTATAGTCTTGTGGGTTTTGACAAATATGTAAGGTCATGGATCCACCAGCAGTGTATCATACAGCATAGTTTCATTGTTCCGATAACGTCCTTGCTCCACCTAGTCATCCTTTCTCCCTAGAAGCCCCTGGTCTTTGCACTATCTGTATGGCTTTGTCTTTTCCAGTGTGTTATGCAGTTGGAGTTATAAGATATGTAGCCTTTAGAGACTGACTTCTTTCACTTCTCGGTATGTGTTTAAAGTTCCACTGTGTCTTTTGTAAGCTTCCCAGATGGCTCAATGGTAAAAAAAGAAATTCACCCTGCAAGACACATGGGCTCAATCCCCGGGACAGGAAGATCCCCTGGAGAAGGGAATGGCAACCCACTCCAAAATTCTTGCTTGGGAGGTCCCATGGACAGGGATGCCTCTAGCAGGCTATAATCCTTGGGATCGCAGAGTCAGACACACGATTTAGCAACTAAACAACAACAACACCTTTAAGTGGCTGGATAGCTAATTTATTTTTATCTGTCAATACATTCCATTCTATGGATATACCACAGCCTATCCATTCACCCATTGAAGAATATCTAATTTACTTTGAATGTTTTGCAATTCGAATAAAACTTCTTTAAGCATTCATGTGCAGGCTTTTGTGTGGACTTTAGCTTTCAACTCATTTGGTTAAATACCTAGGAGTATGATGGCTGGATTCAGTGGTGAGGATATATTTAGCTTTGTATGATACTACCAAACTGTCTTCCAAGGTGGCTATACAATTTTGCATTTCCACTAGCAGTGAATGAGAATTTCCGTTTCTTAACATTCTCATCAGCGTTTGCTGCGGTCAGTATTCTGGCTTTTGGCCATTCTGATAGGTTTCTAGTTGCACTGAAATCAGGTTTTAAAAAGCAAGTTTCACTAGGAATAAAACCACCATATGACCCAGCAATCCCACTCCTAGGCATATACCCTGAGGAAACCAAAACTGCAAAAGACACACGTATCTCTGTTCATTGCAGCACTATTTACAATAGCTAGAACATGGAAGCAACCAAATGTCCATTGACAGATGAATGGATAAAGAAGTTGTGGTACATATACACAATGGAATATTAATCAGCCACAAAACGGAACACATTTGAGTCAGTTCTGATGAGGTGGATGAACCTAGAACCTATTATAGAGTGAAGTGAGTCAGAAAGAGAAAGATAAATATTGTATTCTAACTCATATACACGGAATCTAGAAAAATGGTACTGAAGAATTTATCTTCAGGGCAGCAATGGAGAACAAACGTAGAGAATAGATTTATGGACACGGGGATAGAGGGGAGCAGAGGGGTGAGATGAGTGGAAAGAGTAACATGGAAACTTACATTACCATATGTAAAATAGATAGCTACCAGGAATTTGCTGTATGGCTCAGGAAATTCAAACAAGGGCTATGTATAAATCTAAAGGGGTGGGATGGGAAGGAATTGTAGGGAGGGGGTATATGTATAGCTATGTCTGATTCATGTTGAGGTTTGACAGAAAACAAAATTCTGTAGAGCAATTATCCTTCAATAAAAAATTTTTTAATGAGTTTCACAAGTAGAGAAAGGGGAAGACTTGCTTAATAAATGGTTCAATTGGGAAAAAATGTTCTTGATAAGAGTTTTGTGGATCATAACATTACTATATATCAAGAGCTTGTTAAAAACGCCCAAAACATATCAAAACAAAGCAAAAACTACGCTGCATGCTGTTGAGGTGTGTTAATTGCCCCGGTGCCCTGCTCATGTGACTAGTCGCACCATGCTCCACTGGTCAGGCCACGTGTGGAGAATGGTCCTCGGGTCACTTTGGCACACATGGTACACTGCCAGCGTGGATTTGTTCATCCAGAATGTGGAGACTGTGGTTATGATGTCACTCAAAGTATGGTAAAAGAGAGGAGTAGAACAAGGAAATATGAAAACTCTATCAAAATGGTGTTGCACACCTATTAGAATAACCAATGGCCAGAATACTAACAACTGTCAAAATACTTGAACAAATGTCATATTAAAGGAATTGCATTTTTGTGAGTTTCCAAACTGCAGAAAGTGAAGAGGAACTAAAAAGCCTCTTGATGAAAGTGAAAGAGGAGAGTAAAAGGGTTGGCTTAAAGCTCAACATTCAGAAAACGAAGATCATGGCATCTGGTCCCATCACTTCATGGGAAATAGATGGGGAAACAGTAGAAACAGTGTCAGACTTTGTTTTTTGGGGCTCCAAAATCACTGCAGATGGTGACTGCAGCCATAAAATTAAAAGACACTTGCTCCTTGGAAGGAAAGTTATGACCAATCTTGACAGCATATTGAAAAGCAGAGACATTACTTTGCCAACAAAGGTCTGTCTAGTCAGGGCTATGGTTTTTCCAGTGGTCATGTATGGATGTGAGATTTGGACTGTGAAGAAAGCTGAGCACCGAAGAATTGATGCTTTTGAACTGTGGTGTTGGAGAAGACTCTTGAGAGTCCCTTGGACTGCAAGGAGATCCAACCAGTCCATCATAAAGGTGATCAGTCCTGGGTGTTCATTGGAAGGACTGATCCAATACTTTGGCCACCTCATGCGAAGAGTTGGCTCATTGGAAAAGATTCTGATGCTGGGATGGATTGAGGGCAAGAGGAGAAGGGGACGACAGAGGATGAGATGGCTGGATGGTATCACTGACTCGATGGACGTGAATCTAGTGAACTGCAGGAGATGGTGATGGACAGGGAGGCCTGGTGTGCTGTGATTCATGGGGTCACAAAGAGTCAGACAGGACTGAGTGACTGAACTGAACTGAAACTGCTAAAGAAAATTTCCCTATTCTCAAATATAAAATGGAGATAATTTTACTAATCCCCAGAGACTTTGGGTAGAGTATATACTGTGAGGTAAAGTCTGCATTTTGCCTGACTCGTGATATGTGTTCACCGTCAGATTGGATACCATTGGGTGTCCAGAGGGAAGTCTTGGCTGGGAGACACATAAGTGACATTTGAAGTGAAGTGACGTTTGGATGAGCTGGCTCTCTCACCAGAGACACATTCAGAGAAAAATAGGAGAGGCCGAAGATGGTCTCTGAAAAGACCAGGAGGAAAAGGAACTGGCCAAGGATGTTATTGCAAGAAAGAAATGAACAGAATCAGAGCTTTTGTGGTTCTCGGCTCAGGTACCTGAAGCCAGGAGCCGGGGGAAACATCAGTTTCTTTCTACAGATTCGCTGCAGCCGTTTTCCATCCTTTTATCTTTGAAGACAAAGAACCCTGTGAAAGAGTCAATCATTACTGAGAGTCTGTGGCATTAATTAAGTCTTTCAGTTTCTCCATCTGTGTATTTGCATCACACCTGTCACCACAGTACCTGGAAGCTTATCTCTATACTTGTGGGGAAAGGTTCACATATGTTCATTATACAGAGGGATCTGGCAGATTTAGGTCTGGTTGTGGCAGTAAGGAGAGTTCTGACATTGTAAGACTACCCTAAAACTGAAAGTAAAACCTCAGATAATACAAATAATAGAGGAAAGAGGCTATTAGCACTCCGAGTGAGGTGATCATGATGACATTAATATATTAGAAGTAAAAAAAATAGTTTTCAAAAATTATTTTTAGTTTTGATACTAAAAACAAATATGTTTTTTCAGGAGAAACTCAGCAATCAACATGCAATAGGTTGAAATGACCTTATATCCTATAGAAATGTTAATATGCTAATAAATAGTGATATACTTTCCCACATTAGGATTTTGACATTGAAATTATATATTTGGGGGTTAACCTGGTAATTTTAGTATGGATTTTAAAGTTATTTACAAAGTATTAGAGAATTTTTTGTATGTTCCTCTGGTACCTGATACCCTGGTACATGTGTTCTACCAAGTTTTTCTCCACTTTTCTTAAAGTGATGCTTACTTAATATTTTCTGCCTACAATTAAACTTTCCTATGAAAGATGAGATATTCTGTATTAAAATTAAACAACTTATTTGTTTTACATTTTGAAATTTTGTGTTTCATGTTTTCCACTATTTATTTTGAGAAGCTTTCAGGATCTCTACCACAGTGATAGTATACTGTTTCAGCCCCAGAATTAAAAAGTCATAGGCGTAACTTTAATACTATTAATGATATTCTGTCTTCGTTTTGTGCTCTACAGTTTTCAGTGCTCTTTAATGTGTGTCACTGTTAGCATCCAAGTCACAGCTGTTATCATCAAAATCAAGAAGAAAGCACCACTTCCTGGTTGGCGATATGGGCATTGGAACCAGATGGGACTGGTTCTGCAATTTAATATATAAGCTTGAGGAAATCACTACACTTTTTTAAGTCTTGGTTTCTTCACTTCAAATAATACCTCATAGGGCTAATATAAAGAGTAGACAAAATAATACATGTTCTGCACTTAGCACAGTGCCTGGCACAGATAGGTTCCAAACAATACTATTTGTCCTTATCATCAAGATGCAACCAGACCTGGAATCTTGGAAATAAAGCAAAACTCTTAGGTCATGATACCGAGACAGATGTGACTTTCCATTAATTATGCAAAACCTTTGTAAATGCCTTATATTTCCCAAACACATATTCTAAGGGAACACTTGTCAGTCTTGTAACAATGCTTCCCAGCAAAAGGGCAAACAAGATGGAAAGATTCTACAACATATCACCCTCTTGATAACTCACAATGTGCATTAGTATATCAAAATCCCTGATCCAGGAAAACAACCTTACCAGCATTGCCAAAGTGCCCCACCCATATAATAGTGCTTACACTGTGCCAGACCATCTTGAGCTCTTTACATAGTAATTCATTTAATTCTCACAAACCTCTGAGGTAGAGTTTGTCATCCCCATTTTAGATTAGGAAACAGGTTGTTTCCTATAATAGCTTGCCTTATAACGCCTTATAACATGCTCAAGATCCCTCAATACTTAAGAGGCAAAGTCAGGATAAAAATCCAGATCCAAGTAGGCTCCAGAGTCAGTTCTCTTAAACCCACGCCATATATTGTCTCTATCATCCTCCCAGGATGCTTTCAGAGTAACTAGTTCCATTTTCAGTGCCTACCAAAAGAAACTGTAAACTCTGGAGGCCAACACTGCTTTAATATGCTCAGTAAATGTTTGTTAAGTTTTATAGCTTATAAAACAGCTTCCTTTGCTTCCTTTGTATCTTTCCTTTCCATTCTAAATATTATAAGAACCCTCTCATTCCCGTACAATATTAGAAATGTATGTTCTCGAGGCTAGTAAGCCTTTCATAAAACTTCTGAAGTCACACACATTCAGGTGTAAAGAACAAGAAGACCACAAAAATAGGTGCTTTTTCTGCACAAAATCAATATTTAACACTGGAACTCCTCCAAGTCAACAATGGGAACTAAATTTAAAAAAAAAAATGAGATGACCAGTGCATACAGAAACACTTCTAGAAATTACCTTGATGTCACCTTTTCTTGTCTTTTTCTTACTTGTTGTACTCTATCACTATGTGAAAATCTTGTTACTATTATATTTATTATGATTCAAGGATCAGAGCATGAATCTCCAGACCCTTAGTTACCTCACTATTACCTGAACTTGTGCCAGAGCAGGTGTTGAATGAATTAGTAAATGACTAAATGACCACCTTTGGTAGAAAACACAGTCAGTGAAAAGCTAGGGTGACCTTAGTTCTAATCCCAACTGCATTGCTAATCACTTTGCTGCCTTGTGGAAATTCTTCTCCTTCCAACTCTGAGACTTTATTTGCTATCTGTGCCAAAAAAGTACAAAAAGTGCCAAAAAAAAAGTAAGTGGATAAAATGAGAAATGTTCTTGTCATCCTCAAGTTAATAAAGACCTGTTTTAATCACCCAGATACAATCTCCCTAAGAATACTTCTTTTTAAACTCATAGAGGCCTCAGCATCCTGTCTGAAAAGCACTTTCATCATAATGAAGCATGTGCTTTTTGCATGCTGTATCCAACTTAGTCATCTTATTAACAAATGCAAAATTATAGAACATTTATTTGAGTTGATTAAATTATCCCTAAATGGGGCAATTTTAAGACATGAATAACTTTCTATCTTTTATATTTCTAATGAGACATTCCTTTTCCCCCTTATTCTGCCCTGAGGATGTGTAAAGGCTATGAATAATTTAAAATAATATTTCCTAAAGTATCTTACATTTTCATAAATTCCCAACAGTGATGTCCCAAAAGAATTTTAGTATTGTTTAAATCATATGAATGTTATACATCAGTATTTTGTATTGGTCATGAACATTTCATCCTCAAACAATTGTGATTTGATAACATAGGAGGAAGAAATGATAAAATGTTATGAAGATATTATGAAGAAAGATACGGGAAAGTTGAAATTAAGAGGCAATCTCATATTTTTCAAAAGAAAAATTTCTACTGATTTCTATAAAGAATATCAGTTCAGTTCAGTTCAGTTCAGTTGCTAGTCATGTCCAGCTCTTTGCGACCTGATGGACTGCAGTGTGCCAGGCTCCCTGTCCATCACCAACTCCCAGAGCCTGCTCAAACTCATGGCCATTGCAACCATCTAACCCTCTGTCATCCCTTCTCCTCCCACCTTCAGTCTTTCCCAGCATCAGGGTCTTTTCCAGTGAGTCAGTTCTTCACATCAGGTAGCCAAAGTATTGAGGTTTCAGCTTCAGCATCAGTTCTTCCAATGAATAGTCAGGACTGATTTCCTTTAGAATTGACTGGTTTGATCTCCTTGCAGTCCAAGTGACTCTCAAGAGTCTTC
>SJYX01007980.1:79162-138856 GCA_006410675.1 Oreotragus oreotragus | reverse complement strand
TTTGGATGAAAGGTGGTGAGTTTATCCTGGTCATAGCAAGTTTGAGGGAATGCAAACAATTCAGTTGGAACTATCTTAATGGTCAGAGGGAAACATAGTTCTAAAGTAGACAGAATTTGGAATTACATTTCAGAGCCCCGCAACCACCCCCCCAAAAAAATAGCCATAAGTTTTGCTTTAGTTTTTGTTCACTTCAACAAGAGTTTACTGAGTACCTAATATTTGACTGGTGATATATCAAGGGCTGAGGGCCCGTCACTGAGCACTGTTCTTGCTCTGCCCCCTCCTCAGAGGTCCCAGTCCTCTCTACCTCTCCAGATTCTGCCACACTTCTCCCATTAAGGCTTTTGCAATCATTTTCTCACATTAATCTCTCCCTTCATATCCTGTCACACATAAAATTACTTTTCCATATTTAGGCACTTAAATCTAATTCCCTCTGTACCAACTCACTCTTTATAGCTTGACTGTAAGCTCCTTGAAAACAGAGGACCTTCCATCTTCCACCATCCTCAGAACTGAGTAGAGCTCAATAAAGGATTCTTGACACAATGACTGACTCAGGCAGTATTCAAGCTTCCGCTCCTAAAATAAAAATTCAAGAATGAAAAACTCAGGAACATTGTTTTTAGCTCAGTGCTGATGGTCACATTGCTTCCAATTGCACATAGAAGTTAGGAATGGCAGGCTCTGAAATCATTTTTGACATAAGTCAGGTAACCAAGAATGTACAGTTTCTGCCTGCAGCTGTTTTTCAGATTCACCAGGAACAGAGGGTTCAAGGTGGTTCTCTTATAAACCTTAAATTTCTCAATGCACTTTTTAGCTAATTTATCTTCAAAGGAAGATGTTTTCATCTCTGAGTTGTGAACAGGAAGAGATTAATTTTAAAAGCTAGAAAAAGAGCCTAAACAGTCCTCTAATGATGCCATTTTCCCAATTTCCTGCTTTTGATGTATTGTGCGCTTATGAATGATGGGGCAAATTCCAGCTCTGGAAATTCATCTTTCTTGGAGATAATCCATTTCTATGCCTTGCAAAACAGAACTACAGGTGTGGCAGAAAAGTAAACAGTACCAGCTGCTCATTGGCTGTGGCTCCTTAATGAGAAATTAAAGACCAAATCTAGGTTGGAAGGTAGTGCAGACTCCCAGCAGGGAGAGCAGTGGGTTTTCATGGCTTTAGCTGCATTTCCAGCAGCTCCACCAGAGAACAGCATGTTCTTAGGGAATGCAGCATTCCAAAGTGAGAGGTTGGGGCTGGTTTCTGCCCGTATTCTGGTGAAGACATTCAGTGACAGTGTCCTAGCAGGCATTGTTACCTAACCAGAAAACTCATACTAGATGCACATAGTAAAGCATTATTCATTGAGTTGAGGTATAGTCACCAAAAAAAAAGTATTGATAAATTTTTGTCATAGATTCTAAAATAATAATAATAATAATCCCAGGGAACTAAATAGACATGTTTTTGTAACTTGTGACATGAATTTCCTTTTTTAATATATGATTAGTTTATGCTTTTAGAAAAGGACCCCTGTACAGAGCTTATCAGAATGAAAAAAAGTCTGGTATAGATATCAGAGGATCATGATTCTTTCAACATATTGCATGAACTCACTTTTTAATGATGAGTTTATGCTTTCAGAAAAGGACCCCTTCACAGGTTTTTCAAAATAAACAAGGATATATAGTACATGTGTCAGAGAGTTTCGAAAAGTGTTATGCAATTGTCTGTTTGCTTTATTCTCACGAATTACCTTGTGTCTTATAGCGTCACGTGTTTAGTACCACCAAGGGTCAAGGGAGCGAACTGTCATTACTCTGACATAAACAGCCACCGGTAACAGAACTGTTGCCTTTTATTGCTCCTGTATCACCTTCAACATTTTATTACATCATTTGACATTCTGAAACTTTTCAAGAATTTGGGGGAAAAATTTTCATTAGATGAAATTAGGTGGAATTGTCATTAGGTCAGTGATAGTAGAAGCTGGAATAACTGTCTCTAAGAACTTGGGTGACCTTTTTCCTACCTATATAGCAAATTGTTAACTTTCACAACTGCCCTTGCTTAACTTCATAGTAAATACTGTGGACCATGATATGTCACTCGGGAATGCAAAACGCATGCTAAGAGGACACTCAGTGGGCGTGCCGGACCATCATCTCTTTTAAAAGTGTTAATAGTTTTAGTCACTGCCTGTACAGTTTACCCCAGTGCAAGTGACTTCGCTGTCACTGCCCTTGTGCTGGCAGTGTCTCGTCATATACCCATTACTCCCATCCACTGTCAAGACATAGGTGCAGAGGCTGGGTGAAAAGGTGAATGAAGTACCAATGCACATTCCCAGCACAGGAGCAGAAGCCACACTTTGTTTTCAGACTGGGTCCTTTCAGGTAAACAGCCTTTGCCCTGCTTTGTAGCATCACTTTCTGTTTAGACTCTCTTATGCCCGGGGAGAAAAAACTGTAGCAAAATGCAAACTCTTTTTGCATGATTTCTTCTCCAAATTCAAAGATGCTTTTACAGGTCAGTGTGTAGGAAGTAGAAAGGGCACCGCCTTGTATGCTGAAAAGAGTGTGCTGTGTATTCAAAGGAGCCCTTGATAAGCTATCATCTCCCTTGCCTCTGAGTGAGGCGTTGCAGAAACAGAAAACTAAGCATCTGTCAAGAGGCAGCCATGATGCTTCACGGGTTGCCCATGTACCAGGAGCATCCGAATGTTCTCTCTGGCACAGAGCAGTGACAGTCCTGTCGCCGTAAAGCGTTTTTCAGTATGATGGTGAGTTTTTCTGTATTCTCCAGGATCTTCTTCCTTTCATATACCTTTCCCAAATAATCCTGTAGTTTCACTCCGTACCTTTGGTCCAGAGCAGCCCTGGAGAGAACTGCTGGGATCATTGCATGTCCATGTAGCACCAGTATCATAACAGGTTACTGAATGCTGTTTCCATCCACTTGCTAAGAACCAGTCTAAATGCACAGGTCCCATGCTGCTGCTGCTAAGTTGCGTCAGTCGTGTCGGACCTGTTGCGACCTCATAGGGGGCAGCCCACCAGGCTCCTCTGTCCCATGTCTCAAATACTTGGGTTTGGTTTTCGAAGGGCACCTGGATGTCTGTAAGAGCTGGCCACCTCGTGGGGGTGGCTGGGAGCTAGGAGATGTGGTCTACCGCAGGAGCATGGCAGGCTTATAAAGTGAAACATGTAGACAGGGTCTGTGAGCAGAGAAGTATGACACGCAAACAATCTATGCTGCCAGGGAGGCTCAACTCGGAAAAACCAGATAATGAAAGCTAATGATGACGTTTTAAATAGAACAGGCAGAAAACTCTTTTGGATTTGGTTGTTGCCGTTGTTTGTTTGGAAGTTTTTTAATATGTTCTTAGCCATAAACATAAAAAAAAAAAAATGAGTTCCTATGTAGAGTCTCAGACTTCGTAAACCTTTCAGACTGCTTGCCTAGTGGTGATTCCAAAGTGAAGTAAAGTCGCTCAGTCAGGTTCAACTCTTTGAGACCCCACGGACTGTAGCCTATCAGGCTCCTCCGTCCATGAGATTTTCCAGACAAGAGTGATGGAGTGGATTGCCATTTCCTTCTCCAGGGGATCTCACCCACCCAGGAATCGAACCCGTTTCTCAAAAAAAGATTGCAAATTGAAAATCCAAGGTCAATCACAAGGACTTTGTCCTCCTTAAAGTGTCCCATCTTCATGGTTTTCTGTGTCTGACTTGGCATCTTCTGCCAGGAGGGATCCAAGGAGATTTTCACCTCATTGGTTTTCACTTTGTTGCTCCTGGCTTTCTCAGGAATTGTTTAATTGGGTTACTATTATCTCACTAGCAGGAATCTACAGACGGGACCCATTTCTGAAGCAAGATCTTCCTCTCCAAAGCTGAGTAGGCTTATTCAGCAAAGTTAGCTCCTTGACCAGTATGACCCTTTGTATAAATAAACATGATTATGGGCTAGCTTTTTTCCTGTATACTTTATATATCTTTATATCTTTATATATATATATATATGAAAACTTTTAGATTAAAATGACTGATAAATAAGTGATAAGCTTGCCCCAGGATGTTTTCCTGAAGAATCTCAGGGCATCTGGAAAACCTTGTCCAAAATGGCATCTCTCTGCTTCTTGTTTCACCTGATCCTCTACTTTGAGAATGTCCAAAACTCTTGAGAAAAGTCTGTTTACATATTTTCAGAGGGTTATCAACTTGGATGTGGTTTTAAACAAGAGAGAATATGTCCTTATTAGCAGGAAGACCCAGTGAAAAATGTCCCCTTTCTAATAGAAATTTGTTTATTTTGTCTTTAGCAAGAAGCTGTTTTCTGTGGCTGAGGTTTTTTATTTCTTCAATCTGCTGACTGAGGCAAATGNTGTTTACATATTTTCAGAGGGTTATCAACTTGGATGTGGTTTTAAACAAGAGAGAATATGTCCTTATTAGCAGGAAGACCCAGTGAAAAATGTCCCCTTTCTAATAGAAATTTGTTTATTTTGTCTTTAGCAAGAAGCTGTTTTCTGTGGCTGAGGTTTTTTATTTCTTCAATCTGCTGACTGAGGCAAATGCACCTAAAGTATCTGAAGATGTGTGCTCATGCTGGGTACTCTCCGACTGAAACAAAACATTTCTTGGAATTCTCTGTGACCTTGGGCACAACTTATAAGTAGGTGGCACTTGCAGCTTTAGTGCCTGCAGGCATGTGAGATCCTGCCACTTCTGCTTGCACCTCTCAGCTTCTGAACCCACGTGTTTTGTTTTCTTGGCATATAGTGTTTTCGAAGTAGTACAGAGCGTACCAGGATAGGCTCAGCTGGAGGTGACTGAAAGGAAATCGGGGCGGGGGGAGGGGGGGTGGGGGGGAACTGGCAGAGCGCTGTCCACTGTTGAGAAGCAGGCATCACTGAAATTCCATTGGTCTTTTGTGAAGGCAAGCAGTATCCTTCTGAGCAGTTAAAAGTGGGGCTGACAATTTGAACTTCAGACAAACAGTTTTGCTACTCATATTTCAAGGTATGAGAGAATAACTCTTCTCACAGAGCTTTTATTAAATGAAGAGCATAATAATACTAGCTGGTATTTATTGAGCATTTAATATAAGCCAGAAGTTGTGCTAAGTCCTCTTAACACATTATCTCATTTTAATTCTCACAACAACCTCTAGGTGCTAAGTGCTTTAATTACCCAATTTA
The DNA here is from genome assembly GCA_006410675.1 of Oreotragus oreotragus. Taxonomy (NCBI): domain Eukaryota; kingdom Metazoa; phylum Chordata; class Mammalia; order Artiodactyla; family Bovidae; genus Oreotragus; species Oreotragus oreotragus. The sequence goes on along the minus strand of SJYX01007980.1, from coordinate 133,650 downwards.
GAGATCAGGAAACAAGCATAGAGAGGTTAAATAAATTATGCAGAATAACGCAAGTATAGCGAAGTGGCAGAGCTGAGATGAAAACCCGAGACAGACTACAGAATCCAAGCTCTAATAAGACTGGCAGTCACTTGACAGTTGTGTTTGGGTCTTTGGCAGGAATAAGCTGGGGAATAGAAAGCAGAGAACCACTAGGGAATTAGTGGAAAACCACCGTGGCCAGCCAGCAGCTCCTTGGTGAGAGAGAGTGGGTTTTCAGCCAGTTAACCTTACCTTTTCATTTTGATTTAATAATCAGTTTTCTTGTCTTTCCTTACTTTTGTTCCTTTCTCCTCCTGCGAGAGTTGATATATCTTTCATTCATTTCCTGAATTTTTCTACATCTCCAAGTTTTTACCCCTTTATATCCCATTGCCTTTCTTGATACTGTTCTAGAATAACCGATCCATTGCCTTACTCTGCAACACTCTCTCTCCTTTTATGTGGAGGAGAAGAAATCATATATGGACGGTATGGATCTAAAGGCATCTCTTTGTATCCTCTTTCAATTCCTTCCCGTAAGAAAGTGTTAAAACTTTCTTCCTCCCATGATAAGAAGGAGACACTGAAGTGTTGTTAGCAAACCAAATTCAGGCCCACTCTCCAACGCACAGCAAAGCCAGCCTACTGACACCGGGTTGTGGTGTAGGAAACACAGCATCTATTGTAAGCTGCCATGCAAGTAGTCTGGGACAGCTAGTGCTGAAAAAGCCCAATTCTCCAATTGATTTCAGGAAATCATTTTAAAGGCAAGATGTGGGAAGGAAGTCACAGGACATGTAATAAAGTTATGCACAATTTTCCGATTAGCTGATGGTGAGGTAACAGGGTGGTGTCACAGGGATTAACATTGTCAATCCAGTAGGACTGGGGGCTCTGTGTTTATGGTCATCAAGCAGTTAACACCTTCCATTTAATGGGAATTTTCACACCTGTAAAATAACTCAGGAATGTGTGTCAGATACCTTTATCTAGGTACTTCAGGGAGAAACTAAAGCAGAGAATAAGGAAAGGGGCCCCAGGAAGGCCTCAGAGGGTCTTGCTTGGTTACAAATCCCCTTTCTTTGATACTCCTCAATCATCAGGCAAAAAGATGTCTGACAAGAAAGGGAATTACTTTTTGGATAGAGAGTTTAATCATAAACTCTGTAAAGGCACTAGGTTTTCAGTTCAGCTCAATCACTCAGTCATGTCCAGCTCGTTGCGACTCCATGGACTGCAGCACACCAGGCTTCTCGGTCTCTCACCAACTCCTGGAGCTTGCTCAGACTCATGTCCATCGAGTGGGCGATGCCATCCAACCATCTCATCCTCTCGCTTACCCTTCTCCTCCTGCCTTCCATCTTTTCCAGCATCAGGGTCTTTTCCAATGAGTCAGTTCTCGCATCAGGTGTCCAAAATATTAGAGTTCCAGCTTCAGCATCAGTCCTTCTAATGAATATTCAGGACTGATTTCCTTTAGGATTTGATCTCCTCACAGTCCAAGGGACTCTCAAGAGTCTTCTCCAACACCACAGTTCAAAAGCATCAATTCTTCGGTGCTCAGCTTTTTTATGGCCCAACTCTCACATCCATACACGACTGCTGGAAAAACCATAGCTTTGACTAGACAGACCTTTGTTGGCAAAGTAATGTCTCTGCTTTTTAAAATGCTGTCTAAGTTAGTCATAGCTTTTCTTCCAAGGAGCAAGCGTCTTTTAATTTCACGGCTGCAGTCACCATCTGCAATGATTTTGGAGGCCAATTTTATGTAAGGTTTTAACTTTGGATGTGGTATTTTATATACATAACAGAAGGTATTGGCCACTACTCATGTCTTCCTTTTCTGCTAATATCTGATCTAAAGCAATCTCATTGTCTAAAAATTTAATAGTTCCAAGACAAGACCTTGAGGCCACAAGATTACAGTTGCCACCTACCAGCAGACATTGCTTTGAGAATGGCTGGTGGCATCCTAAGTCTGACACTGATTAGAAAATTCAAATTCTCGATGGTATAGCTTATAATTGTCTGAAATCACATCCACAATGGTTATTGAGTTTTACCTCAGAAGTACACCTACTCCATTTTAAATTTCAAATGCATTCCCCTACTCAGTGACCAAAGCAGATATACAGTGCATGTTCAAAAGGCCACAAAACAGGCCATTCTGGTCAGTAAAATTTAAGTTAAACGGCTTTGTTGAATGACTTCCTGATACTTCAATATATGAAGTTTTTATATCATTTCCCTTTTTGATTATAAATCTTTACTATAGAAAGCATGGTGACCAAAATGTTGTTCCTGTCCCAGGTCCAATCATCTCCTTTGGGTTCCTTTGGCCTGCTTTTTGTAGATAGGTTGGAGAAGGAAATAGCAACCCACTCCAGTATTCTTGCCTGGAGAATCCCAAGGACGGAGGAGCCTGGTGGGCTACAGTTCACGGGGTCGCAAAGAGTTGGACACGACTGAGCGACTTCACTCACTCACTCACTCAGGTAGTTAGATAGATAGATAGATATTTGCCTATTTACCCACATTGAGGGAAAACTAAATAGGCATTACAAACAAGAGCAGAGGTACGCTAACCTCTGTATTGTTTGTAAGCTATTCCACTAAAGAATAAACTTGAAAATTACAAGCAAGTAACCAACTGAGTTATTTTAATACATAACTATTTAGTTATAGTTCAAAAAGTTCTTAGGTCAAGGGTTAAAATTTTGAACTAAAATGAGGTTTTAATATTATCTGATATTAACTATTTCTCAAAGGGTGTTCATACTTATCCCATTGCTAGTACTATTAATAACAGGTATGAGTATTTTATGTATGAGTATTAAATTATTATTTATTCATAATGAAAGAATGATTTTCAGTACATTTGATTATGTAATATTTTAAACTATATAGTACAATACAATGAATAGCAATAGGAGACCAACAGTTTGAATAAATTGAGTAGTTTGTGTCTATCTACAGACTAAATCTTTGTCATTTGAGAAATATTGAGTAGTTTCATCGAAGGTGATTGATTACTAAATCTGTTTATTAGATTTTTTTCAAAAACTTAATAAGTAATAATTATCACACAAATCAATAGTGAAGAAATATATGATTTAGCACATTCAAAGAAATCATACCAAGCCTATGTTCTTGAGAACCGTGATCATTTCACAACCCTCTCGTCCTCAGTTTCACTGACTAGAAATGATACATGGGGAGAATTTGTCTACTTCTGCTATTTAAGCATGGTTAGAAATAGAACCTGGAAAATGCTTTAATTGTACAGTCTTATGATTCTATGCTTAGTCACTCGCTCATGTCCAAATCTTTGCAACCCCATGGACTGTAGCCCACCAGGCTCCTCTGTCCATGGGGATTCTTCAGGCAAGAATCCTGGAGTGGGTTGCCATGCCCTTCTGCAGGGTATCTTCCCAACTCAGGAATCGAACCCAGGTCTCCCACACTGCAGGCAGATTCTTTACCATCTGAGCCACTAGGGAAGCCCTATAATTATTACCATCTAATTATCAGAGAAGTTAATAACATCCATAAATTACAAAGTTGTCATGCTTCTATTTTTTTGAGGCCAAGTATAATTTGTTTTTGGCAAAGGAAAAAATAGTTTTATCTGATATTTTTGCAAAGCTTGTATGGGTTATTTTTTCTACCAATGCACAGAATATCTAGCTATATTCAGCCAAATTTTCAGGGTGGCTGAATTTTCAGTTTTCTAAAAATTTTCAAATTTTCTGTCTTTTTAAATTATATATTCAGCTATAATCAGCCAAATTATGTAAGTGGCTTCATTTTCCATTCTATAAAATTTTCTATCCTTTTTAAAGTATAATTTAATGCTTTAATATTAGTTTCAATAAGTTAATTTAGTACTTAAACCTGCTGTCTTATATGAAATGTGAAATAGTTGCCCAGTTTTTAAAAATCAGTTTTATTTCACTTTTATCCATTAGGTAAGGAATATAAACACTAAAGATTTGGGGTAATTCTGATTTCTTGATTTTCTTTTCTTTTTAAGAATTCAAAAAGCTTTGAGGAAAGTTCAAACACACGCAAGATAGAATCACTGTGAGAGGGGGAAGTTGCGGGTTCATCTGATACTCAGGAGCCTCATGAAGTAGCAGAGGCTGGCAGAGATGGAGGAGCTACATAAACCCACAAACGCCCTCACACAGCTTGACAAAGGGCAGAACACAGAGTATCCTGGTCTGTCAGTGTTTTCTCCTTCAGCAGTGTTGCCTTCTGTATGGAGCTTAGTTCTCCTCCCAAACTCTCCAGGTTTTCCAAGTGCTAAATCCCTTGGATCTCCTCAGTGCTCTGAGAAATGGGCAACAATGCAACTTTGGGGATGGCAGGCTCTCCTCCCTTACAAATAAAACACAAGCTGTGAGAATTACGGGATCTATACTTGCCATAGCATCTGAGATCAATTTTGCTATCAATACCACCTGCCATTCTTTCACTTCCAAGATTTTATTTTTCTTGCTTTGACTGACCAGTTGCATAAATAACTTGGGGAAAAGTTTTTCATTAAGCCCCTACATATAAAACTGTTAATATGATTTGGAAACTCAATAAAATACCTGATAAATAGTCAAAACTGCTTTAGCAGTTTTTCATTTAGCCTTTGAAAGGGAACAGTCAGCTTCCAGATTATAATCAGACTGAATTTTAAAAGTGAGTTACCCACCACTGCTTTCCTTGCTCTAATTAGCAGTTACTAGTATCTAAAGAAAGTCAAAAGAAAACAGGCAAACTGTGCTCTGCCTTCACACCTTCAGTCAGCTTTTGAAAGTCCTCTTATTTGCAAGTGTCTCAAATAATTACCAAACCACTCATGCACACATTCCCTAAATGAAGTTAGTAATCATAGAGGCTAATCAAAAGTTCATTGAATCAGCAGGGAGTGTAATAAAGGTATTCATAAACAAAGTAGGTGTTTTCTTTTGCTTTTAGAGAAAGCATACCTCACTGATTCCAAAGAGGAAATTCTCACAGATAAACTGTGAATCTATATACCAGAGCAAACCTAGGCAAAACTATGAGTTACTCACTGTGAACACAGGCAAACCTTCTCTCTGGGATTTCTGCCTTTCTCTTTCCTTAGGATCCCCTCCTGATAAACTTGGAAGAACTTAGTCACTAGTGTCAGTAAAAAATTGATCCAAGGAGTAAATGGAAAATTTCATTCAAGCCAAATGGAGGATTATAACCTAAGAATAGCATTGCAGAAAGCTCTCACACATTCTAAGTCAAGGAACATTTATATAATTTTTTTGAGACAGAGGGCTATATATTGAGTGATGTATTGACATTTTCCACAATCTAAGAGTCTGTGACCCCTTTCAGGATCAAGAAAGAATGTTACCTTTTAAGGTATTGTTTTATTGATGATAGGAGAAAGGTATTCTGCTGGTGAGGAAGGTTTGGTTGATACAAAAGCAATATACATACTATGTATTGAATAATGCAGATATACAATATGCAGTATCGGGGAGAGGGGGGCCAAAGGACAGAGAAAGATATTTGTGTTTAATTTTTTCCTTTCTTGCCATAGCATATGAATTTTGTTTCATGTGAGTAATCTTGGTTGTAAAGCTATCCTCTTTGAGGTGTCAGTTATGAACACATGGCCATTTACCCTTTAGGGAAGCAGAATTTGCCACCCCAAAATATGTCTCTTTGGCATATTCATTACTTTAAGCTAGTTATTTTCAAAGAAACAGCAGATGTGAGAAAAATTCAGAAAACCAAGTAGGAGTTACCCTTTTGTAAGAAGCATTTGTAGGATTTCTCCGTTTGTGAGTATTTCTCTCTCTCTGTACCTAGATGAGGAAGGTGACCAAATTTAGAAAAGCTTTTCAATGGAAAAGGCAGTGGCTTGAATCTATATCACAATCACCCTTGTTTACTGTGCTTTTCCTGGCAACTTCCCAACTGACTCCTCCCATGCTCAACACTCTTGTCTTCAGCTGAAGATTGTATTTAAGTTGAGGGGCTCTGCCATTTGGGAGAGGTACTCTGTTTTCCAGGGTCTCTCCTGTGTACACATGTTACTAAACTTCTGCATGATTTTCTCCTGTTAATCTATCTCATGACATTTAATTGTTAGACCAGCCAGAAGATCCTGGAAACGTAGAGAAAAATTTCTTCTCCCCCAACAGTCATGCCATATGTCTTTGTGTTTTCCTAGAGTTATAAGGGAGAAGGCAATGACATCCCACTCCGGTACTCTTGCCTGGAAACTCCCATGGATGGAAGAGCCTGGTAGGCTGCAGTCCATGGGGTCACTAAGAGTCAAACACAACTGAGCGACTTCACCTTTCACTTTTCACTTTCATGCATTGGAGAAGGAAGTGGCAACCCACTCCAGTGTTCTTGCCTGGAGAATCCCAGGGATGGCGGAGCCCAATGGGCTGCCATCTATGGGGTTGCACAGAGTCGGACACGACTGAAGCGATGCAGCAGCAGCAGCAGCAGCAGCAGCAGAGTTATAAGACCTAAAAAATTTCAAGACTTGAAGGACTGGTGGTCTACTGGCGAGAATCTCAGGAAACAGATCAATTGTACCACTTTGGGGGACACACCTCTGCCTACTCTTAGGCTTTCCTCTTCAAAATTGTTTCAGGAAGTTGCAAAGTTTCCATTGCCAAGAACCATTGGTGTGTGAGGTGAAAGTTGCTCAGTCATGTCCAACTCCTTGCAACCCCATGGACTATACAGTCCATGGAATTATCCAGGCCAGAATATTGAAGTGGGTAGTGGTTCCCTTCTCCAAGGGACCTTTCCAACCCAAGGATTGAACCCAGGTCTCCCACACTGCAGGTGGATTCTTTATTGTCTGAGCCACCAGGGAAGCCCATTGGTGTGTACTGTTTGATAATTGCCATTGCTCAGCCCTCTGAAGGACAATTATTCAAGTGGTAGATGTATTTACAACCAAAAAAAAATGTTTTTAACTTATTTTAATAAATAATACCAATAGATGAAAAAGCAGTTTTAGAAAAGCTTTCTTGAATCTATTTACATGTTCAGCTCTTAGAGTTAACAGAAAGGAACCCTAATGAGAAAGGGTTCATGGTTTTTTGGGAGAAAAGGAAGAAGACCCATATGATGGAGCAGTTAATAGCTGAAATTGTACTGTTAGAAGCAAGAGTCTGTTTTGTGCAAGACTATATTTTTTAACAATAAATTTGAACTAAATAATGAGATATTAATGAGCCCCCTATAATGAGCACAGCATTTAGTTTAAAATTAACATTGGTTGTCACTTTATTTCTACCTTAAAACTATATGACTTTGGGGAAATCCATTTCTTTCCACCTCAGTTCTCATATATATAACTAAAGAAAATGTATGTCAGCCACATGGGTGCCTTGTTTTCATGTTTTTATACATTACATTCACATTCTAGAAATAGGATATTGAAAATTATCCTAAGAAGTGAGAAAATAATGAGGTCAAGTGATAAGTGAAAAAATAAATTATACCAAGATTCATATTGTCACAAAAACCACCTGCACATAACAAGGTTGACATTATATTCTGCCTGTTTAGGTAGAAATACATATATTATCTAAAACCTCAACTATATTGTCAGTGTTTGTTTGTTTTCTTAATTGTGGTAAGAAAACGTGCCCACTGGAGAAGGGAATGGCAAACCACTTCAGTATTCTCGCCTTGAGAATCCCATAAACAGTATGAAAAGGCAAAAAAGTATGACACTGAAAGATGAACTCCCCATATTGGTAGGTACCCAATATGCCACTGGATAAGAGTGGAGAAATAACTCCAGAAAGAATGAAAAGATGGAGCCAAAGCAAAAACAACACCCAGTTGTGGATTAGACAGGTGATGGAAGTAAAGTCCAATACTGTAAAGAGCAATATTGCACAGGAACCTGGAATGTTAGGTCCATGAATCAAGACAAATTGGAAGTGGTCAAACAGGAGATGGCAAGAGTGAACATCAACATTTTAGGAATCAGTGAACTAAAATGGACTGGAATGGGTGAATTTAACTAGAATAACCATTATATCTACTTGTGTGGGCAAGAATCAATTAGAAGAAATGGAATAGCCATCATAGTCAACAAAAGTCCAAAATACAGAACTTGGATGCAGGCTCAAAAATTACAGAATAATCTCTGTTTGTTTCCAAGGCAAACCACTCAACCTACAAGACTTCTAGAACTAATACCCCCCCAAAAAATGTCCTCTTCATTATAGGGGGCTGGAATGCAAAAGTAGGAAGTCAAGAGCTACCTGGGGTAACAGACACATTTGGCCTTGGAGTACAAAATGAAGCAGGGCAAAGGCTAACAGAGTTTTGCCAAAAGAATGTGCTGGTCATAGCAACCACCCTCTTCCAACAACACAAGAGAAGACTCTACACATGGACATCACCAGATGGTCAATACTAAAACCAGATTGATTATATTCTTTGCAGCCAAAGATGGAGAAGCTGTATACACTCAGCAAAAACAAGACTGGGAGCTGACCGTGGCTCAGATCATGAACTCTTTATTGCCAAATTCAGACTTAAATTGAAGAAAATAGGGAAAGTCACTAGACCATTCAGTATGACCTAAATCAAATCCCTTACGATTATACAATGGAAGTGAAAAATAGATTCAAGGGATTAGATCTGATAGAGTGCCTGAAGAACTATGAATGGACATTCATGACATTGTACAGAAGGCAGTGATCAAGACCATTCCCAAGAAAAAGAAATGCAGAAGGGCAAAATGATTGTCTGAGGAGGCCTTACAAATAGCTGAGAAAAAAGTGAAAGAAAAGTGAAGTTGCTCAGTCGCGTCCGACTCTTTGCGACCCGATGGACTGTAACCTACCAGAGGAAACTGGTATGGGATTTTCCATGCAAGAATACTGGAGTGGGTTACCATTTCCTTCTGTAGGGAATCTTCCCAACCCAGGGATTAAAACTGGGTCTCCTGCATTGCAGGCAGATGCTTTTACTGTCTGAGCCACAAGGGAAGCTGAGAAAAGAAGAGACACTAAAGGCAAAGGAGAAACGGAAAGATATATTCATTTGAATGCAGAGTTCCAAAGACTAGCAAGGAGAGTTAGAAAGCCTTCCTCAGTGATCAGTACAAAGAAATAGAGGAAAACAATAGAATGGGAATGACTAAAGATCTCTTCAAGAAAATTAGAGGAACATTTCATGCAAAGATGGGCACAATAAAGGACAGAAATAGTATGGACCTTACGGAAGCAGAAGACATTAAGAAGAGGTGGCAAGAATACACAGAAGAATTGTACAGAAAATATCTTCATGACCCAGATAACCACGGTGATGTGATCACTCACCTAGAGCTAGACATGCTGGAATGTGAAGTCGGGTGGGCCTTAGGAAGCATCACTATGAACAAAGCTAGTAGAGGTGATGGAATTCCAGTTGAGCTATTTCAAATCCTAAAAGATGATGCTATGAAAGTGCTTTACTCAATATGCCAGCAAATATGGAAAACTCAGCAATGGCCACAGGACTGGAAAGGGTCAGTTTTCATTCCAATCCCAAAGATTGGCAATGTTACAGAAATGTTCAAACTACTGCACAATTGTGCTAATCTCACAAGCTAGCAAAGTAATGCTCAAAATTCTCCAAGACAGGCTTCAACAGTATATGAACCGTGAACTTCCAGATACTCAAGCTGGGTTTAGAAAAGGCAGAGGAACCAGAGATCAAATTGTTAACATCTGCTGGATCATCGAGAAAGCAAGAGAGTTCCAGAAAAACATCTGCTTTATTGACTCTACCAAAGACGTTAACTGTGTGAATCACAACTGTGGAAAATTCTGCAAAAGGTGGGAATACCAGGTCACCTGACCTGTGTCCTGAGAAATCTCTACACATGTCAAGAAGCAGCAGTTAGAACTGGACATGGAACAGGAGACTGGTTCCAAATTGGGAAAGGAGTACGTTGAGGCTGTATATTGTCACCCTGCTTCAGTTCAGTTCAGTTCAGTCCCTCAGTCATGTCCTACTCTTTGCGACCCCATGAATTGCAGCACGCCAGGCCTCCCTGTTCATCATCATCTCCTGGAGTTCACTCAGATTCACGTCCATCGAGTCAGTGATGCCATCCAGCCATCTCATCCTCTGTCGTCCCCTTCTCCTCCTGCCCCCAATCCCTCCCAGCATCAGAGTCTTTTCCAGTGAGTCAAATCTTCTCATGAGGTGGCCAAAGTACTGGAGTTTCAGCTTTAGCATCATTCCTTCCAAAGAAATCCCAGGATTGATCTCCTTCAGAATGGACTGGTTGGATCTCCTTGCAGTCCAAGGGACTCTCAAGAGTTTTCTCCAACACCACAGTTCAAAAGCATCAATTCTTCGGCGCTCAGCCTTCTTCACAGTCCATCTCTCACATCCATACATGACCACAGGAAAAACCATAGCCTTGACTAGACAGACCTTAGTCGGCAAAGTAATGTCTCTGCTTTTGAATATGCTATCTAGGTTGGTCATAACTTTACCCTGCTTATTTAACTTATATGCTGAGTACATCATGTGAAATGCCAGGCTGGATGAAGCACTGGCTGGAATCAAGATTGCCAGGAGAAATATCAATAACCTCAAATATGCAGATGACATTTCCCTTATGGCAGAAAGTGAAGAAAAACTAAACAGCCTCTTGATGAAAGTGAAAGAGGAGAGTGAAAAAGTTGGCTTAGAACTCAACATTCAGAAAACTAAGATCATAGCATTCAGTCCCATCACTTCATGACAAATAGATGGGGAAACAGTGGAAACTGAGAGACTTTATTTTCTTGGGTTCCAAAATCACTGCAGATGGTGACTGCAGCCACGAAATTAAAAGACACTTGCTCCTTTGAAGAAAAGCTATGACCAACCTAGACGGCATATTCAAAAGCAGAGACATTATTTGCCAGCAAATGTCCATCTAGTCAAAGCTATGGTTTTTCCAGAGGTCATGTATGAATGAGAGAGTTGGACTGTAAAGAAAGCTGAGTACCAAAGAACTGATGCTTCTGAACTGTGGTGTTAGAGAAGACTGTTGAGAGTCCCTTGGACTGCAAGGAGATCCAACCAGTCCATCCTAAAGGAAATCAGTCCTGCGTATTCATTGGAAGGACTGATGCTAAAGCTGAAACTCCAGTATTTTGGCTACCTGATATGTAAAACTAAGTCATTGGAAAAGACCCTGATGCTGGGAAAGATTGAAGGCAGAACAAAGGGATGACAGAGGATGAGATGGTTGGATTGCACCACTGACTTGATGGACATGAGTTTGAGCAGGCGCTGGGTGTTGGTGATGGACAGGGAAGCCTGGTGTGCTGCAGTCCATGGGGTCACACAGAGTCGGACATGACTTGAGTGACTGATCTGAAAGAAAACGCAAGACCTACTCTCTCATAATTTTTAAGTGTATGATATTGTATTGATAACTATAGACTCTAGAATTCTGTAAAATGGCCTGCTTTGCCTACATTATCATTGTGATATGTGACATAGCAGCTGGCACAATGGTTAGTACTCTCTGTGGGTTAATTTCAGCTCCACATTGTGTGTAAGGCCCTGTGCTCTGCAGCTGATGCTCTGATTTTTATTGTTCGGTCCCTGATAAGATCCTATTCTTTTAGTGTTTAGAACTGCAGTGTTTGCTGTATCCTGTGAGAATCAAATTCTAAGTATACTCTTCAAGTATCAACCTAACCCATTTCTTCTTACTCAAGTATCCTTTTGAAATTTCCCAGTTTTGGCATCTCGGCTTGATTTTTCCATTTTGACTGGAGCTTAAGAAAATATGTCCATTCAAAATATCTATGCTAAATTCCCATTCAAATCCATTTATGAAAATAAGACTGTTTCTCACAACCACTATAAGATACATCAAAGAAAATGTTCCTTATGAACCTGTCTGTGTTTTCTATCATTGCTAGTTTGAGTATGTGACAGAAGGTTTCTCCAACTCCATGCCAACTCCATGTGTGTTTTTGTAAAGCTATTATAAGTAAATCTTTTCAAATGTCCTAAAGGAAAAAAAAAAAAAAAAAAGGACATTTTGTCTCTATTGGCCACACAATTGCCATCTGAAACCTCAAAAACATAAAAGAGGCCACGTTGGTATGATTTCCTCTTACCAAAACTGTAGAGCTTTTACCTCCACCAGTTAGATACCCAGAGATATTCAGTGGAACTGACTCTTTTTAAAATTATTCTCCTCATCTTTTATGCCTGGAAAGCTATTAATAGTCTTCCGGATCATCATCTTCTTTCCAGGGTTTCCAAAGAGTCCTTCTAGATAGGGATCACATCAGAATCTCCCAGTCCTCTGGCAAGGTGACTGTTTGCAATGACAGTTTACAAGTTTGGCCAGTGGCTCCACAGTTTCACCCTTGAGTTCCTCCGAAACTCTTGGGTGAGTGCCATCTGGCCCTAGTGATTTATTTATTTATGTCCCTGGTAACTCAGACAGTAAAGAATCTGCCTGCATGCAGGAGACCTGAGTTCCATCCCTGGGTCAGGAAGATACCCTGGAGAAAGAAATTGCAACCCACTCCAGTAGTCCTGCCTGGGCAATTCCATGGACAGAGGAGCCTAGCAGGCTACAGTCCATAGGGTCGCAAAGAGCTGGATACAGCTAACACACACATTTGTCAACTGAACTCGGGATATCTTATGATCACCTTTTGATCTATTACCTCTGGCCTGTATAATTCCAGCTTTCCACTTTCCTTTTGCTCTCTTTTCTGATCTTTCTTATAGTTCAAAAAGTCATCATTAAGGTAACTCATGACCTTGCTTAGTACTAGTTAAGTCATATTTTAACTTTGTTAAGCTAGGTTACATGGCCATGGTCTAACAGTATTTCTGGGTAAAACTGGTATAAATGATAATTAGAACTGAGCCATCAGACTTAAGGAATAGAAGAAAATACATGTCCCAAGCTATCTTTATATTGTAATTGTTCATTCCCAGAGAATAGGAAAGGATCAGTGAAATAGGACTTTCAATCAATATACCCTTTTCCAGAAAAGGTAAGCTTTTTCATTTCAACCTTTGTAGGTTGCTATCATCCAGTGTGGTTTCAGGTTTTGTTTTAAATGGAGAGCTCTTAAAAGAGACTGGGTATATTATTAAATTTTATTTGCTTTTTATTTCTCAAGGGAACAGTTGTTTGTTCTGATGACTCGCCCATTTTTAAAATTTACATATTTTTTTATTGGAAGCACTCCTCAAAATTTTCAGTTCATGGAGTAGTTCTTTACTTCTTGTTCCTTACTTCCTGCCAAGAACCTTTGGTGTGTACTGTTTGGTAATTGCCACTGTTAAGCCTCTGAAGGACTATTATTCAAGTGTTAGATTTAGTGATCCTAGTTACTGTTGTTCTGGTAGCAATAAAAAGGCAAATGATGAGCAGACTTTCAAAAAACAGTCCTTTATTAGGGCCCAAACTACCCTGGACTAACTCCACCCTAAATCATCATGGCAGACTACTATAGAAACTCAAAAAGGTTTGAATAATAACAGGAACTCTAAAGTAAGAAAACAGCAAGCATGCCCCCGTGTCCTCTGGCATCACCACCCAATGAGGACAAATTAGGTCACCTTAAAATTAGTGCCTGTTTATACCAGTCTCTCTCTCATCAACAGGCCCTCAACTCCCTTTCTGAAACCTTCCACAAGTGTTTCTGAGATACTATAAACAGTGTGGGTTGTCAGCATTGCCCCCTGTGCAAGCTCAGATCACTTCTTTCTATGCAACCTGAGAGTCTCCTTGTCAGTGTTCTCTTCTTATGAATCCGTTTGTGGTGTCTTCAGCAGAGCCTTTTCCCATGGTGTCCATCACACTGCTAATCCATGTGCATAAGGCACTGTCTTTCACTGTTCCCAAGCTGCTGGTCTCCCAGATGTTAAAGTGACTTGGATTATCTGCAAAGATTGAGAAAATGATTCAACCTCCTGAATCTTTTTTGCCTAAAAAGGCAGCATTGTTCAATCCCAGAGTCAATACCAGAGAATGATACATTTCCTAAAAATCACCTCTTTCAAGGTTTCTCTTCTTAACCTATCTCTCCTTAATGGGTTTCAGTTCATTTCAGTCACTCAGTCGTGTCCAACTCTTTGCGACCCCATGAATTGCAGCACGCCAGGCCTCCCTGTCCATCACCATCTCCCGGAGTTCACTCAGACTCATGTCCATTGAGTCAGTGATGCCATCCAGCCATCTCCTCCTGCCCCCAATCCCTCCCAGCATCAGAATCTTTTCCAATGAGTCAACTCTTCTCATGAGGTGGCCAAAGCACTGGAGTTTCAGCTTTAGCATCAGTCCTTCCAAAGAACACCCAGAACTGATCTCCTTTAGAATGGACTGGTTGGACCTCCTTACAGTCCAAGGGACTCAAGAGTCTTCTCCAACACCACAGTTCAAAAGCATAAATTATTTGGTGCTCAGCTTTCTTCACAGTCCAACTCTCACATCCATACATGACCACTGGAAAAACCATAGCCNTTCAGTTCAGACCATGTTCTACCTTGTCAACAACTCCTGTGATATTGCTGCTTCAGATATTTATAAGCCACATGCTGGCCCATTCCTGTGTCCAGCAGCTGACATCAAGGCTCACTCTTACCCAAGACGCACCTTTTCACCTTCTCTGTTCTACCCCCAAGGCTGGGGTTCCCGCACCCACTCCTGTTAATAGCCTTGCCTCCCAGAAATCCCTACCCATCTTCAAATCTTAGTGCCTCCTCAACATACAAAGGATTGGGCCATGTCCCAGCCCCTAAAGATGAAAACTGAAATATTAAAGCTAAAAACATTTGCATTTCACTTTATCATTGTGAGAGCAATTATAGATGTGTATAAGAGACAGTATATATATAATGGGTTTAGACTCTTTCAGAAGTTTGGATGGATGTAGAAGCCAAGATATTGTCCTTATTAGCCTCTGCTTCCCTACACACACCCACACACACACACACAGACACACACACCTCTCAGCCTTCAGACGTGTCTGACTCTGTGCGACCCCATAGATGGCAGCCCACCAGACACCCCCGTCCCTGGGATTCTCCAGGCAAGAACACTGGAGTGGGTTGCCATTTCCTTCTCCAATGCATGAAAGTGAAAAGTGAAAGTGAAGTCGCTCAGTCGTGTCTGACTAGTAGCGACCCCATGGACTGCAACCTACCAGGCTCCTCTGTCCATGGGATTTTCCAGGCAAGAGTACTGGAGTGGAGTGCCATTGCCTTCTCCAAGATGCATATTAACTAATGAACATAGATCAACAGATTCCAGAAGAGTTACCCACACATTCTAAAACAGCCTAGTCTTTATTATAGGCTCAGCAGGGCATCCTTCTTTATTTAGCGTTTATCCAAGTTTCCTCTTGCCAAGCATAATATTCCTTTTAGTACTTTGTAGTACTAATATTGTAGTACAATATTCCTCTTGTACAAATATTCCTCTTTGTACTAACAAGAGTCTATCCTTGTTAGTACCCATGGATGCTCAGACTGATCTGACATCATTTAAGAGTTAGAGGGTGGGCCCAAGTCACTTGAACTTGAATTTTCAAAATGCAGATACATGCCCAGAAGCATTGCATGTGCACTAATTCACCTTCTGGAAATTGCAGGCTAATCAGTATTTACTGAGAATCCATGTAGCCTAATGTCTATAATGAACTTCCTAACTTCTAAGCAGCTTGCCATCTTTTTTGAGGTGGGGGGGAGATATTTCTTTATGACCTGCTGTTTACTGTAGTATTTAAACCTTCCTTGCTGTTTACCAGCAAGGATAAAATGTTGTTGTTACCATAATTACTAGTAGTCCTACTCTCCCTAGCACGTACTACCTTCATTTCCTCTCACTTATCATATGCCAGACTTACATGCTAAATATAATCCATCATCACGTCTCATTAAACCCTCACAACAACATTTTAAAATAGATGATATTTGCACTTTCCAGATCATAATACTGAAACTTAACTGTAACATCAGACTTAACTGATAAGGAAGATTGGTTTACAAAGCAGTCTAGTTCTATACGATCCAACAGGGTAGCCTCTAGCAACTGTGGTTATGTATATTTAAATTAATTAAAATGAAGTTAAAATTCATTTTCTTAGTCACATTGGCAGTATTTCACATTCTTAATAGCCATAGGTGTCAGCAGCTGTGCCAGTACAGACTCTAGAACATTTCCATCATCATAGAAAGTTTTGTTGAATACCACAGATAGTCCTCATCGTTACCATAGTTGCTCTCTTTTTCAGTTGAATGCATCAGTGGTCTGAGTTTTCCTATCACTTCATCTTTTATGCCTTCTAGTTTACATCTCGCTGACTGACTCCAACAAACTGTTAACACAGCTTCATCTGTTTGTGAGTGTTATCCTCTGATAGATTCCCTGATGCGCTCAGTTATTGCATAGCAAGAAAATATGGAATTTCAACCCTTCTTACAATTATTTATATTTGCTTCATCAGTGTCTGGTTTATAATCTACTCTTCTATTGCATTTCTTTCTGCATCTGCAATAAATCTTGTTTCAGGGCAAATCATAATGTAATCTTTTGGAAGGTATTTTAAACAGCAGTTAAGCTCATCATGTGCTGGACCAACCATGCCTCTAACTCAATTGAAAAGACAGCAGTGTGGCGATCCATCACCAGATCCTCAAACACACAAAAGTGACAACTGCTGCCTGATGACAGTGATTAAAATTTGCCATCAGAGGTGAAATGCATCTCAATTTTCAGAGCTGTTTTCAATGTGAAAAGAAAAATTCATGTTAGAACTGTTGAAATGTAAAAGCTTACAATCTAAACTCCACCATTGAAGTCTTTGTGACATAGGCAATCCACTCTCTTCAAGCCTATCTCCTAATCAGTAAAATAAGCACAGTAATGTCTGTCCCACAGGATTATGGTGTTATCCAGTGAATAATACATGTACATGAATCAGCACTCATTAAGCACCTATTATGTACTGAGTATTGTGCTGTGGGTTGGAAACACTAGGATGAATAAGACTTTGTTTCTCAACTCGCAGTCTGGATGAGGAACAAACATGAAAATAAATCACATATTGTAGAATGATAAATATTATTTTACTAAGTAATAGGCTAGACATGTGGAACTAAGGAAAGAGTGATTGATCAACTTTTAGAGATGGACAGAAAGCTGGGGGAAGCTTATCAGAGAGGTCTGTGAATGCGAATTCCTTTACTCCTTCACCCATGAGTGAATGTCTCAGAGCAGAGGCAGTGAATGATTTACTTAGGAAATGTGTTTATTTTTAAAGATTTTCAGGAGCAAGAATGGGTCATTTCACAAATCCTTCCTTAGTTTGCTTCAAAATAAACTAACAACCTTTTAGTATATTAGTTTTAGGAAATGAAATGATGGATAGCAAAATCCATCCACTATGCCCTGCCTCCTGAGAAACTTTATTTATTTACTTGAAATAATAGAAAATCAATTTATGCTTCCGATGTTATCACTTCCTTTTATTAGGATTTTTTTTGTAGTAGTTCTAACATGAATCTAACAAAGATTACTTGTTTTCAAATAATTATTTATTTGAAAAAAATAATTATTTGTTTTCAAAACCTATTATTTGTAGGTTTTCAGTGACTGCCATTCAGTTTTTTATATCTGTTACCCCACTTAATAAGTTATTTTAGGAGACAAAAAAGTATTTAGAATATGCAATTCTAAACTATGCCTAAGATAACTTAAGAAACCTGCAGAGAAAATAACACTCTTCTGGACCAAAGCAAGCCCTAAAATAAAATTATTTTGTATAAATAATTTATACAATGTTAGAAGCATTTCATTAAAAGTGTCAATATTTATTTTTAAATTGTGTGTAATATGCATGTTACCCCACTTAATAAGTTATTTTAGGAGACAAAAAAGTATTTAGAATATGCAATTCTAAACTATGCCTAAGATAACTTAAGAAACCTGCAGAGAAAATAACACTCTTCTGGACCAAAGCAAGCCCTAAAATAAAATTATTTTGTATAAATAATTTATACAATGTTAGAAGCATTTCATTAAAAGTGTCAATATTTATTTTTAAATTGTGTGTAATATGCTGCTGCTTCTGCTGCTAAGTCACTTCAGTCGTGTCTGACTCTGTGCGACCCCATAGATGGCAGCCCACCCAGCTCCCCCATCCCTGGGATTCTCCAGGCAAGAACACTAGAGTGTGTTGCCATTTCCTTCTCCAATGCATGAATGTGAAAAGTGAAGGTGAAGTCACTCAGTTGTGTCTGACTCTTCACGACCCCATGGATTGTAGCTTACCAGGCTCCTCCATCTGTGGGATTTTCCCGGCAAGAGTACTGAAGTGGGTTGCCATTTCCTTCTCCAGTGTACTATATAAATGATGCATATTTAATATATGGCTCTAATGCAGATTTCCTCTTTTGTAGCAGATCCCCTCTGCATTCTTAGGTTCAGCCAGCGTACCATATCACCTATCCTATCACACTCCAACATTATGCCGTTGGCTCTGGGGATCCTTTCATCTTTTCTGTATAACCACTAGCTAATTCTCATTGTTCCAACATGTTCACTTCAGTTCAGACCATGTTCTACCTTGTCAACAACTCCTGTGATATTGCTGCTTCAGATATTTATAAGCCACATGCTGGCCCATTCCTGTGTCCAGCAGCTGACATCAAGGCTCACTCTTACCCAAGACGCACCTTTTCACCTTCTCTGTTCTACCCCCAAGGCTGGGGTTCCCGCACCCACTCCTGTTAATAGCCTTGCCTCCCAGAAATCCCTACCCATCTTCAAATCTTAGTGCCTCCTCAACATACAAAGGATTGGGCCATGTCCCAGCCCCTAAAGATGAAAACTGAAATATTAAAGCTAAAAACATTTGCATTTCACTTTATCATTGTGAGAGCAATTATGGCTCATTTTCAAAGTATTATAGACAGAACATCTGGCCAAATGTTTATAAGCCTTTAAAACCATTATCACTACCACTGACAGATCTACTTGCTGCTATCTGTGTGGCTGAGGATGATTTCTTTATGGTTCATGGTGCTACTCTGGAACTCCTTGAGACATTTGCCAGAAATGCTTTATCTATTTTATATCTTAGAGTCAGATAATAGGAGCAGAAGAATTAATCCATGCTAAATTATATCACAGTTTCCTTACATAAAGCTAGCTATATTATTTTGAACTTGGGGTATTATGTTTCAGCATGTATCTAGTGCACACAAAAAGAATTGTTCTTAATATGTCTCTACTTAACATTCTTTGTATTCAGACCTAGCATAATAATGTCTTCATTTCACCTGTGAATATTTAAAAACCTTTTGAGGTACAATCTACCTGTTTTCCAAGACTACACCCTATTCCCATGTCTTCTCTCCAACCTCAGTGTTTCACCCACCTGTACAACTTAGCACATTCAGATGGAATGAAGGGAGGTGAAAATTGATGCAGGTCTATAGATCTTGAGATACAAAATAAGTTAACAGCAGGCAGATATAATTTGATCTGATTCCTATTTGTGATTAGCTGGAGAAATGGAGGAAAATAAGGTACAGGTTTTAAATGAAGCCTTAAAACAATCCCTGGATGTTTATAAATAAAGGCACTAAACAATTTGGTAGGTAGTTTCATGATTTCCCATTTTTATGAAATCAATTGTCATATAGCTTCACCCTTCTCTCACTTGGGTTAAATCAGGGCATATATTCTTCAGAAAAGATGTGTATAAGAGACAGGTCCCAGCCCCTAAAGATGAAAACTGAAATATTAAAGCTAAAAACATTTGCATTTCACTTTATCATTGTGAGAGCAATTATGGCTCATTTTCAAAGTATTATAGACAGAACATCTGGCCAAATGTTTATAAGCCTTTAAAACCATTATCACTACCACTGACAGATCTACTTGCTGCTATCTGTGTGGCTGAGGATGATTTCTTTATGGTTCATGGTGCTACTCTGGAACTCCTTGAGACATTTGCCAGAAATGCTTTATCTATTTTATATCTTAGAGTCAGATAATAGGAGCAGAAGAATTAATCCATGCTAAATTATATCACAGTTTCCTTACATAAAGCTAGCTATATTATTTTGAACTTGGGGTATTATGTTTCAGCATGTATCTAGTGCACACAAAAAGAATTGTTCTTAATATGTCTCTACATAACATTCTTTGTATTCAGACCTAGCATAATAATGTCTTCATTTCACCTGTGAATATTTAAAAACCTTTTGAGGTACAATCTACCTGTTTTCCAAGACTACACCCTATTCCCATGTCTTCTCTCCAACCTCAGTGTTTCACCCACCTGTACAACTTAGCACATTCAGATGGAATGAAGGGAGGTGAAAATTGATGCAGGTCTATAGATCTTGAGATACAAAATAAGTTAACAGCAGGCAGATATAATTTGATCTGATTCCTATTTGTGATTAGCTGGAGAAATGGAGGAAAATAAGGTACAGGTTTTAAATGAAGCCTTAAAACAATCCCTGGATGTTTATAAATAAAGGCACTAAACAATTTGGTAGGTTGTTTCATGATTTCCCATTTTTATGAAATCAATTGTCATATAGCTTCACCCTTCTCTCACTTGGGTTAAATCAGGGCATATATTCTTCAGAAGATATAATCCATTAAACCTCATTATTTAAATGTCTACAATAATTACCAGTTGGAATTTCTGAAAAGACATCTTACCAACTCCTACTATCTTCCTATTTTGTATATTTTACACTTGAGTACTATTAAAAGCATACTTTAGCAACATTAGTTTTAAACAGTTGTCAAACCTATTTAACCTTTGTTCTAAAGCCAGATATAAGTCACTTAACTTGCCAAATCTAGGAGTGAGGGCTGAGTCTGCCCAAATTTCATAAATAGCAAGTAGAATGTATTTCTACTTCTATGCTAAAGGAAGAATTGTGTACTCACCTGTGTGTTTGTGTGTGTGTGTGTGTGTGTAGTACATGTACCCACATGGATTTGTATTTATTAACTGGATGTGTTTATGTGTGTATTTCAGAAAGAAAAAAATTTCTGCTTTACTTCGATTAATATTATTCTATTTTTCTATTATTCCTTCCTTTTAGAAGTAGAAGTCAATGAACTTTTTCTATTAATAAAACCAATACATATTTTATCTGAAAATGTAGAAAATTGAAAAGCAGTAAGAATAAAATTAAACTTGTCAATATTACTATTCAGAGAAAACTACTCTTAAAATTTAATGTATTTTCTTGCTTTCTCTGTGTATGTACTGCTTTTTAGTGATTTTGTTAAAACACCAAATTAGATAATCATTCTGGACATGCTATTTGATATTCTGCTTTTTTGCATGTAATAGTATATATTCATATATCATTTCCCCATGCAACTAAATATTTTGTATAATGTGAATGATATTTTATCATATTCAGCTTAGTCATTCCCTTATTTATGGGTTTTTCTGTGGTTTCCAACTTATTAAAATAATGCTTCACTCTTGGACATCAATCAATCTTTCCACACATCAGTTGCCTTCTAGAAATGGAATAGTGAGGAAAAAAGTGCCCCAGTTTGCACTTCTGGGAGATGTCTTGCTATTATTTGCGTAGCTTCTTCCTAAGCATATATGATGGCTGGAATATATCCCCACTGACTTTGAAAAGTGCTATATAAGTTTACTGTTTATAATATCCAGATAATCTTTGATTTTGTCAAAACACCACACAGATTCTCAGTGAAAGTTAAAATAATTTCTCAGCCTCCTGTGATCTTGCTTTCTCCATGTTCCACTGAAACTTGTACAAGGCTGTCATTGGCCCTCTGGAATTGCAGCATCCAAAGCTTCCTTTCCTTCCTTGCCCCATGTACCATGTGACAGTAGGGATCTTGTGACCAACTCTTAACTTGGGAGTTCCCACCTGTTCTCTCCTGGTGTTCCTCCTACCTCTGAACTGTATTGTCTTTCTGAGGTTGTTCAACCTCCCTTGTCTTCTCTTTTAAAACTGCACATGCTTCCCTAAGCTTTCCCAGCCACCCACGTTGCCTCAGCTACCGCTTCTACAATGACTCTCAAATTTCTTTCCAGAGAAAAAGTATTTTTGAACTTCAGAATCACACTTCCAATTGCTAATTAAGCATTTCCAATTGCTAATTAAGAGGAGCTAAATTGATCCTCTTCTTTCTTCTCCACCCAAACCTTGAATGTTCTGTAATGTCATGATGATGGAATAACCATTCTTCATAAGGTCCTAAATGGAAATCTGCATATTTGTGATCTATAAATGAACCTGGATAACTTCAGACACCATTTTCTTCCACTAATTGATTGAATCTTGTGTCAAATTCAGTTGACTTAAATTATGTATCAAGCCAGTGTCATTTGTTTGGGCATAGAAATTGGTCCTTAGATCAGAGACCTAAAATGTTTAAGTTCTAAACCTAAAAAGAGAGGGCCTTTAGAAAATCTATCTAGTCCATTTTGGTTTTTCTCATGTCATGTATAAGACCACTGAGGCCCATAGAGGAAGACTGATTTTGTCAAAACCATACAGCTCCCTGTTGGCAGTCTATCACCAAGAGAAACACCCTAATCCAGATAACTGTGGTTTTTCTGCTTCCTTCTGTGTACACATTAAAATTATTGGGATATTAAAATGTTCTTATTACTTGAGAAGGTTTTCAGTCTCTAAAGGAAGACAGTGTAGGATGGTGGTTAACAACCTTTTAAAAACATTTACTTGTCCATATTTTAGGCTTCAAAAACTGGAAATTTGTGAGTGATCAAAAATAACATGGGGCTTAATTTCATAAGTGTGGCATTTCTGCAAATGGGTGGTCTTGTAAAATGACTTAAGTTTAAAAAGTTTTAGAAGACTGTTTTCTCTCTCAGATAACAAACTGTTCCCAAATATTTTTGAAGTAATATTTTTTGTATAGGTGCGCCTTTGCCTGTAAGATAAAGTCTAAGTTCTTACTCATATACAAAATATCTACCATCTACCCTTAATCTAATGTAGTTTAATCTTCTGTCAGCCTTCTTTCCTCACACCAGGAACCTGCTCTAGTAACATTAATCTCTTTGCCGTCTCCCAGAGTAACATTTCACACCTTACTAATGCTTGTCATGCTAGTTCCTTTATTTTTTATGTTTATTTTATATTGAAGTATAGTTGATTAATAATATTGTGATAGTTTCAGGTGTACAACAGAGTAATTCAGTTATACATATACTCATGTCTGGGTTTCCCTGCTGACTCAGTGGTAAAGAGTCTGCCTGCAATGCAGGAGAGCTGGGTTTGAGCCCTGGGTCAGGAAGATACCCTGGAGGAGGGCGTGGAAACCCACTCCAATACTCTTCCCTGTAGAATCCCGTAGACAGAGGAGCCCAACAGACTGCAGTGCCTAGTCACACAGAATTGGACATGATTGAAGCAACGAAGCAGCAGCAGCAGCATATGTGTATCTATACTTTTTCAAATTATTTTTCAACTTAGATTATTATAGAGTATTGAGCAGAGTTTCCTGTGCTTTATAGTCATTGTTGGTTATCTGTTGTAAACAGAGCAGTGTGTACATGTCAAGCTCAAACTCCCAATCTATCCCTCCCTCTCCCACTCTTCTCCCCTGGTAACCATAATTTTATTCTTTAAGTCTGTAAGTATGTTTCTCTTTTCCAAATTAATTCATTTGCATCAATTATTTTTAGATTCCTCATATGAGCAATATCATATAATATTTGTCTTTCACTGTCTGACTTACTTCACTTAGTATGGTAATCTCCTGGTCCATCCACAGTATTGCAAATGGCATTATTTCATTCTTTTTAATGGCTGAATACTGTGAAGAAAGCTGAGTGCTGAAGAATTGATGCTTTTGAACTGTGGTGTTGGAGAAGACTCTTGAGAGTTCCTTGGACTACAGGGAGATCCAGCCAGTCCATTCTGAAGGAGGTCAGCCCTGGGATTTCTTTGGAAGGAATGATGCTAAAGCTGAAACTCCAGTACTTTGGCCACCTCATGCAAAGAGTTTACTCACTGGAAAAGACTCTGATGCTGGGAGGGATTGGGGGCAGGAAGAGAAAGAGCTGACAGAGGATGAGATGGCTGGATGGCATCATCAACTCAATGGACATGAGTTTGAGTGAACTCCGGGAGTTGGTGATGGACAGGGAGGCCTGGCGTGCTGCAATTCATGGGGTCGCAAAGAATCGGACACGACTGAGTGACTGACCTGAACTGAATATTCCATTGTATATATGTACCACATCTTTTTCCATTCATCTCTTGATGAACATTTAGGTTGCTTTCATATCTTAGCTATTGTAAATAGTGCTGCAGTGAATACTAGGTGCGTGTATCCTTTGAACCATGTTTTTCTATGGATATATGCCCAGAAGTGGGATTGCTGGATCATATGATAACTCTATTTTTAGTTTCTTAAGGAAACTCCATATTGTTTTCCATAGTGGTTATACCAATTTACATTACCACTAACAGTGTAAGTGATGACACCCCACTCCAGTACTCTTGCCTGGAAAATCCCATGGACGGAGAAGCCTGGTAGGCTGCGGTCCATGGGGTCGTGAAGAGTCAGACACGACTGAGCGACTTCCCTTTCACTTTTCACTTTCCTGCATTGGAGAAGGAAATGGCAACCCACTCCAGTGTTCTTGCCTGGAGAATCCCAGGGACGGGGGAGCCTGGTGGGCTGCCATCTATGGGGTCACACAGAGTCGGACACGACTGAAGTGACTTAGCAGCAGCAGCAGCAACAGTGTAGTAGGGTTCCTTTCTCTCCACACTCTGCAGCACTTGTTATTTGTAGATTTTTTAATGACGACCATTCTGATGGTGTGGTATCTGATAGTTTGATTTGCATTTCTCTAATAATAGTGATGTTAAGCATCTTTTCATGTGCCTCTTGTCCATCTGTATTTCTCCTTCAGAGAAATGTCTATTTAGATCTTCTGCCCATTTTTGATTGGGCTGTTTGTTTTCTTGATATTGAGCCTCATGAGTTATTTGTAAATTTTTGGAGATTAATTCCTTGTCAGTCACATTGTTTGCAAATATTTTCTCCCATTTTTCCACTATGTGTTATACTTATCTCAGTACCATGCTGTGGGTATTATTGGCTCCATCTTTACAGATGAGGAAATACTAATACATTTTAAATTCTATAAAATTTAAAATAAACCACCATAACATCTATTTTTATTATTTGCATTAATAAAGTTATTACAATTTAAAAATTTATATTTTTAAATTTTTAACTATTTCACCTATTAAAAACAATAGAAATGCATTTTTCTCAAGGTAAAAGTTAAGCATGAAATGTAAAAGAATAAAAATGAGATTAACTGATAAACTAATAGAGATTAGCTAACAGAAATGAGATATATATATATATACTAACACAAAAGAAAGCATAGAAATACTTCTATAGGAAGACTATCTAGAAAGACAAATGGGTAGAGAACACAGTAGTTAATTCAAAAAAGATAAATTTAAATGTCTAATAAATATATAAAATGTTTACCTGAACTGTTTTCATAGTAATGCAAATTAAAACAATAACCAGTTTCATCCTGAGTTTGCAAGGAGATGAAAGATTGCGAACCTCAGTACCTATAGCAAGTTCAAGGTTGCAGATATATATTGATAATTCCCAACTACTTGAGTTTCAATCTATCCTTCCATTTTATTTTCCCCATACTATAGGTCCATCTTAAAAATACTGGGGTTTGTTGTTGTTGTTTTTCAGTCTCCAGGGAACTTTGTTACTATTCTTTGAGAGTCTAAAACTACCCTAGGTTTTCATAAAACCAAAACTCCCAAGACATAGAAAAAAAAAAAAAAGTTATCTTTTAAATGAGTGAAAATGAGAAGACATATAGATGACAGCTGACTTGGGAATGCCATGTAAAGACTTATAAAATAAATACATAGAAAAAATACTAGTGGCTCAGACGGTAAAGCGTCTGCCTACAATGTGGGAGACCCAGGTTCAGTCCCTGGATTGGAAGATCTCCTGGAGAAGGCAATGGCACCCCACTCCAGTACTCTTGCCTGGAAAATCCCACGGATGGAGGAGCCTGGTGGGCTGCAGTCCATGGGGTTGCAGAGGGTCAGACACGACTGAGTGACTTCACTTCACTTTCTCAGTCTCATGCTCTGGTTTATATTTCACTATGACAGTAATAAAGATAAGACCTTCAGATAGAAATAACTTACATCATGTTCAATAGAAGGACTTNACTCCAGTACTCTTGCCTGGAAAATCCCACGGATGGAGGAGCCTGGTGGGCTGCAGTCCATGGGGTTGCAGAGGGTCAGACACGACTGAGTGACTTCACTTCACTTTCTCAGTCTCATGCTCTGGTTTATATTTCACTATGACAGTAATAAAGATAAGACCTTCAGATAGAAATAACTTACATCATGTTCAATAGAAGGACTTCACGGGGAATGATGATCATGTTTTGGGAGAGGCTGAGGGAAATAACATACATCAAGTTAAATTTTGTTTCTCTAAATTGGAGAAATGTCCAGAAGTCTGTTTAAATATGAGTTTCCAATAATTTAGCTCTACTATTGAAAAATATTTCTCCTAGTCGTGTAGGAATGATGACATCTTGTGTCATTTCTGACTGAAAAATACCATGGTATTTTTCCCATCATTAATAGGCTAAATTTACCTCCAACTTAAATGATTCACCATCAAATATTGTTCACATAATATTTAGTATAGTCTGAGTGATTTAATTAAACCATCTCCATGAACCTAATTGTCTCTAGATTGTTCTTTCTTTTATTAAGAAATTGTGTGACATAAAAACACAAGATCTGATTATACATTTGGGTTATTTTTATTTCACTCTATTCATTTTCACAGTCCTGATAACAACTGATTAAAAAAGTAGAACTGAACACTAATTTCAGTACAATAAAGTCTGACAATTATAATCAATTTTATGAGGGATGATTTGGGCTGAATTAAGTTAAACTGATACAAGTAAGTAGATAATGGAGTATTTATCTTTGTTGGAAGAGAAATCTAAGTTGGAAGACTTTCTGCTACTGCTGAGAAGTTTCAACCAGCAAGCCACCCGTCACAACGGACCATTATGTTTCTAATTACCCTTATTAACAGAAGAAAAAGAAGCCCACAATTTTCTCTGGAGAATCTTAGACAACCTGCTGTTTCCAAATAAATTAGATGGTATTGGTCAATACATTTTATATTTACAGTTTAGCTGTCATCATCAGAATAATGATACACCAGGAAACTAGCAAAGCAAATACAGTCAGGCATTTCTTTATGAGCAAAATTTGGATGTTACATTCTTAAAAGAGAAAAACGGACAAGCCAAATGTGTTCCTAGATGTATTTTGTTTTGTGTTGCTTTGATTCATTTTCTTTAATCTCAGAGTCCTAAATCTAAAATATCCATTTATCTGATGAACAATCTAATTTTATTAATGTGTCTATATTTTTGTCCATTGTAAATACTATAGCCTTTTTTTTTGTAAACTAGTAGCTCTATTGAAACGAGCAGTGCTTCTTAGCAGAATATCAACACTTAGCATTCTATAGTTTTGAAGTCCTGCTGTTATGTTCAAAAAACATCCTCATGCATTTTATATCGTATATCAAGAAGATTTCTCCACTTGGCAGAGAAATTTTCCAAATTCTCCAAACTTGAGTATTTCTGTATAGGGCATTAAATTAAAAGCGCTCTCTCTCTGTCTCTCTCTGTCTCTCTCTGTCTCTCTCTGTCTCTCTCTCTCTCTCTCTCTCTGTGTGTGTGTGTGTGTGTGTGTGTGTGTGTGTTGTTCAGGATGAAGAGTGGGAGAGTATTTTTTCATTGAGTTATTCTTTGATATTGTCAACTGAAAAAATGCACAATGTGAAAGCTGTAAATTAAGTTTTATTGGGGGCAAAAAGAGGACAATAGCCCAGGAGACAGCCTCTGAGACAGCTCTGGGGAACTGCTCTGCATAACAAAGAGGTAAGGTGGGCTGTCACCCTGCTTATTTAACTTATATCCAGAGTACATCGTGAGAAATTAAGGGCTGAATGAAGCACAAGCTGGAATCAAGATTGCCAGGAGAAATATCAATAACTTCAGATAGGCAGATGCCACCACCCTTATTGCAGAAAGCAAAGAGAAACTGAAGAGCTTCTTGAGGAAAGTAAAACAGGAGAGTGAAAAAGCTGGATTAAAACTCAACAGTCAGAAAACTAAGATTATGGCATCTGATCCCATCACTTCATGACAAATAGATGGGGAGACAATGGAAACAGTGAGAGACTTTATTTTCTTTGGCTCCAAAATCACTGCAGATGATAACTGCAAGCCGTGAAATTAAAAGACACTTGCTCCTTGGAAGAAAAGCTATGACCAATCTAGACAGCATATTAAAAAGCAGAGACATTACTTTGCAGACAAAGGTCTGTCTAGTCAAAGCTATGGTTTTTCCAGTAGCCTGTATTGATGTGAGAGTTGGTCTATAAAGAAGGCGAGTGCCAAAGAATTGATGCTTTTGAACTATGGTGTTGGAGAAGACTCTTGAGAGTCCCTTGGACAGCAAGGAGATCCAACCAGTCCATCCTAAAGGAAATCAGTCCTGACTGTTCATTGAAAGGACTGATGCTGAAGCCCCAATACTTTGGCCACCTGATGAGAACTGACTCATTGGAAAAGACCCTGATGCTGGGAAAGATTGAAGGCAGGAGGGGAAGGGGACAAGGGAGGATGAGATGGTTAGATGGCATCAACCACTCGACAGACATGAGTTTGAGCAAGCTCTGGAAGTTGGTGATGGACTGGGAAGCCTGGTGTGCTGCAGTCCATGGGGTCACAAAGAGTCAGACACAACTGAGCGACTGAACTGAACTGAACTGAAGGTGGGGTATATATATGTGTTTTTAGTGAAGGAGGACACATGGAATCAAGCACACATTTTGGCAGAAAGTTGTTGCTGGCTACAAGGAGGAAATGTCTTGTTAACAATTTTAGTGCTCTTCTAGATATGAGATGATCCAAGAAATTGAGCTCATAAAATCTCCTGAAAATATCTATCTGAAGGTTTGGTCTGCCAATTTTTCCGAGGACACAGAATGCTTCATTCCCGACCTCCACCCTGAACTTACTTCAGCATGTGTTTGAAGGTCAGCGAATGCAGTGGATAGTGACTTAAACCTTGTAGAGGCAGAGGGCAAGTGATAGTTTTTAGTCGGCAATATTATCCAATGACCTAAATTTTCATATTCTACTCTGATTATTTTTGTTCTTCAGTTTATCTGTCATTTACTATTCCTGTTTTGGATTTCCATTTCAATTACATTTATTCTAAGCCTCATACTTAAAAGAAGCCTTTTACTGGCTTAAAAGTAACTAGAAAATATTACCTGATATCAAGAGAATAAACAATTTAGGAAGATGAGAAAACAGGTCAGGCCATTGTCAAAGAGATACTGCAATAGACAGACAAGAAAGACTTATTATAAAGGCAAGGAAGACTAATTCAAGACTGTTGCAGTAATAGGGAAAAGAAATCGATCTAAATCCCTAGACAGAAAGCAGGAGGATTTTCAGATGCTAGTGCTAGCTAATGGGAAATATTAGAGGACCATAGGGGTGAAATAATGGAGAAGTTTGTTTACAGTGTTTAGGCCATTTGTGTTCATTAATTGGCAGTTATCAAATTTGGGCTCCTTCCCTCCTACAAAAGTCATAAAATCTGGGTGATAGGGGTGGTATCTTTCTTGATGATTACATTTCAAGAGATGGCTCCCAGGTCTTTGCAAAGGATATTCCTGAGTTTTAGAAGACTTATATCTTGAAGAAGCAGAGAAAGAAATTATAGTTGCAACTTTCTAAAGTAATTGCTCTAAGAAATGGCAAGTCAGGGGTCCACAGTGAGGAAGAAACCTTTCTTAAGTTTATTCAAGCTGAGGGGAATGTTAAGGCCCTCTGAGTCAACATGATACTAGGAAAGTTACAGACAATCAGACAAGAGATAGTAAACTAATAGTTAACTTGATATTTTCTAGACAGGCAATGTTATTAAGCACAGGTAATAAAATCAAATTCAGACTGCAGCATTAATAAGCATCCTTCTGACCCTGATGTGAAATCCACAGTAGTACATCAAATCATTTTACGCATTCTTTTTATAATACCTGAGTCAACTGAGTTAACACTGCTGTTTCTGTTTCTGACTTGTCTTTGATCGTGGATTATTTGATTCAATTTGACATTCCTTTGAAGAATCTTCTACCTGATTGTAGCATATAGATAGCCAGTTTCTATTCTTGGCTTTTTCTCACACAGCACACACAGGCACGCATACAGTTCAGCTTCATGGAGTATGTATGCATCCTTTTTTCCCTCTTTGATATATAATTAGGCTCTTACATTTCATAAACAGTGTTTAATGTTTAGGATACTACCCAATATTGTTAACAGAGGTGAATATAATAATCCTAACCCTCTATAAATTAGAAATAAAAGAGGATAGAAGATATAATATGTGGACCTCTACTTATTCTTTTATGGCTTCTTAATATTTGGAAACTTATCTGTAACTGGATGGAATGAACTCCTGATTTGGAGATAGAAATGTGCCATTGTCAGCCTTTTACATAGAAATAAGGTCACGTGCTCGGAGAAGGCCACGGCACCCTACTCCAGTACTCTTGCCTGGATAATCCTATGGACGGAGGAGCCTGGTGGGCTGCAGTCCATGGGGTTGCTAAGAGTCAGACATGACTGAGCGACTTCACTTTCACTTTTCACTTTCATGCATTGGAGAAGGAAATGGCAACCCACTCCAGTGTTCATGCCTGGAGAATCCCAGAGACAGGGGAGCTGGGTGGGCTGCCATCTATGGGGTCACACAGAGTCGGACATGACTGAAGTGACTTAGCACCAGCAGCAGCAGAGGTCACGTGCTAGATGAAACTGGAATCATTATCTTATTGATTATGATATCTTAACCTTGGAAGTTAGTAGATATTCAAAAAGATGTTTAGTCTTATTCCAAAGTCTGAGGCCTAACCAAAACTCCTGTGTGTTCCTGGAAGAGTATTTCTTTAGATCAACCTTATCTCTAAGTTCTTGCCCACCAAACTCGCCCTCACTAACATTTCACTTTCCGTGGCTGTTCTTTCCAGGTCAGCCTAGATATGGAACTCAAACTTTACTCCTTGGTCTTCTTAGGAATTTCTCACATAAGGAATTACCAGGCAATATGTTAACAGAATTTATTGATGGTTTGGGCAATATAAGACGTGTGTGTGTGTGTGTGTGTGTGTGTGTGTGTGTAGAAATTTAAAATATTTTCTTTACTTTTGCAATTACTTTGGTGAGTTTGACATCAGTGTGCTTTCATAGGCTTAATCATCATTTGCCTATTCTTTCCTTACATTTATCTTCATTCCTTGTGCAGAGCAGTTTACTTTCCTTTTTTTTTTTCATGATCTCCTTAAAACAAAAACAAACAAAAAAGTAAAACTCCTAAGACCTTACTTTTTACAACCAAACAGAATCATCCTGATATTTTCCTGAATATAAACATTTTCATAAAAAATCTGTTGCCACCTGTTAAAATAACTATTCTATCTCATTCCACCATTTTATATCCTATGTTATTAAGATCTGAGATGTCATGTTCAACATTGTTTAAGCTCATTTCAAATTAATTATAACTAAAAGTTAAATTGCTACCTAGGAAGTTATGCGAAAATATTTATCATTTATTTAGTGTATCCCTTTGCCTACTACTGAGCTAACCAAGAAACATAATAGTCCAAGTTCTTTCTCTCAAGGCCAAGAACAGAGATTTAATCTAACCCTCTCTTCTTTCCTGAATTCTATATTTCTTGAATGTATCAGACACCACATTCCCCTCTTCACTTAAACATGATTTCATAATATTTTATATTTCTCACATTCAGTCATTCATTCAGTGAAGTCATTTACTTTGTATATCAAGATAATAGAACACAAGTGCAGCTCAGATCAAATAAACCATAAAATGTATAGTAGAATTTCATATGGCTAAAATATGCTGACAAAATAAGGCAGGATATTGGATAAAGTAAGGGAAGGTGATAGCTGTTTTAGACAGTATGGTCAAGCCTTCTGTAGGCATGTATATCGATATTTGAGGAGATTTGAATTATGAGAATCCAGCTATGAAAGTATCTAAGGAAGCACATACCAAGTAAAGAGAAGGGCAGAAGTCAAAGCCCAAAAGTAGGACTTGGCGTAACACACTTAGGAATGGCAAGGGGAGCAAAACAAAGCAAAACAAAATCATAAGTTTGACTAAATTACAAAAAACAAGGAGAATAGTAGGACCTGAAGTCAAAGAGGTTGGCAGGAATGGAAGGCCTGTAGGTCCAGATATGAAATTTGGATTTTTTTCTAAATCACACTGGGGAGTATTTTTCTTAATAGGGTATGATTTTATCTGACTTGTTCTTTTCTTAAATCACTTTGCGTTGTGGAGATTAGATTTCATATTAGTTATCTTGAAACAGAGAGTCATCTTAAAACTATTGGTATTGTATCTCCAGATTACCTTCTAGGCTAACAATTTATTCAGTTTGTGTTTCTTGAATACTTACTGTTTTCCTGGCACTGGACTAGACCTGGAGATTCAACAGTGACACGGATATGAACGAGAACACACAGCCTCATAAAAAAAAAGTTTTGTTGTTTTCCATAGACAGTTAATATTGTTCACATGCTCGGCATTCTTGGAATCAGTATGACCTATTTTTGGATTTTGGATGATATCTGTTTTTAGTGCTATGCTGTATTTCTCCATCCACTTTGTACAAAATAAATGTTTAAGAATGTATTTGCATTTTCATCATATTCTTGGATTATTTTCAATTTTGTACATTGTCCACATTCACTTTAGACGAAAAACTGAATTCATTGTAGGACATAGAAAAATAATAGCACCAGTATAACATTTTTTTTCTCTTAGGAGTGCTAAGTTAATTCAAAGTTAGAAATATATTAAGTGAACTAGGAAAATACCTATAATGCTAGATCACAGAACAAGTTTTGTGCTCTGTGTTGGGTCATTTCTAGCTCTTCCCCATACTGAACTGCAAAGTACAGAGGGTAGATTGCACCTCGGACTGTCAGTCAAATGCCTGATTACCTATGGATGTTGCCTGACCTTGAGGAGCTGGGTGATGAAGATGAGGGAAATTTTTGAGCAGAACACTGGGAAAAAAAAAAAAAAACAAACACCAATTTTCTGTTGAAGTTGAATCTCAGCATGAGGCTAGAGCTTTCCCTGCATTTGTGACCATTTGTGTTGCTTCCCCTCCTCCCTTCTCTCTTCATTAGACTTTAAAATGTTAAAGTTTTTTCTTTGTTTCTTTATCTCACAATCTCCTAGTCTCTCTGTTTTATCTGTATTTTTTTCCCTGCTCTCTTCTGTATTCCCCATACTAAAGATATACTTGCATTAAACAAGAGCCTCTAAAGGACTCTGTCTGTCTTTGAAAATCCATTTTGAAGTTGAAAGCAAGGCAAAGCAGCTCTCTGAATTTCTTTTCCCCTTGGGGCCAAGAATGTTGTTCAATAAATATTCTCCTCCTTTTGAAAGAATTAGCATTCTGACCATTGAACATTTGGGGAACAATTATACATTGTGTCTTACAGATCCAGCTTCACTGTAGACTAAGTGCTAGTTAATGGAAATACCTTCGACCCTCTCTTACCTTTTTAAAAAGGATTGTTTATGATCATAAAAATAGCCCAAGTGTCGTTACGGATATCCTTCAGGTTTCACATGTAATATGCACTTTTTTCATTCTTGCAACAAGGTTCCACACAGAGGAAACAGCATTTGTAAAAACAAGAAGTCAAGAGATAGTGTAAAGTTTGAGAGTGAAAGAAAAAAAAAACAAAACAGCACAAAAGGTTTTTGTACTTGAGAGGTGTGTACATGGCAACCCTTGAGCCTTTCTGATGGCCTTAGACTTTAGAAAGCAAAGGAAGAGCGCCTAAGGATTTCTGGTAGGGGTGAATTGGAAAGGACAAAGAAACAATTCCAAACCTCTAGTTAAGAAGTGATGAGATTTTTGGCTACAGTCAGTAATGAGGGGCAGGGAATTACTGAGAGATGATTAAGGGATGNGACCTTTCTGATGGCCTTAGACTTTAGAAAGCAAAGGAAGAGCGCCTAAGGATTTCTGGTAGGGGTGAATTGGAAAGGACAAAGAAACAATTCCAAACCTCTAGTTAAGAAGTGATGAGATTTTTGGCTACAGTCAGTAATGAGGGGCAGGGAATTACTGAGGGATGATTAAGGGATGGAATACAGGTCCTGGATAATCAGAAGAGGAAGGAAGAAATCCACGGTTGCTTGTTTAGGTATCCGGCACCTGTAGTGCTTATCATTGAGGCAAAACATGTGGATGAAAGACCACTTGGGGGAAAAACTATGAATTCTGTTTAAGCCATTTTGAGATTGAGGCAACAGGTGCTGGTTATCAGCCAAGAAGTCAGTGAAAACAACGTGGTTCTCATAAACATACATAGAGTCAAAAAGTATATTGGCTCATGAAAGCTTCACACTTTCTCTTTGTAGAAAGATATTTTTATGTAAAAACACTATTTATGTTTACCACCATTTCCCCTGTTTAGTTTTTTCTCTGAAGAAATGTCACACTTACAGACATTCTGTTCACATATTCCACAAACACTTTATTATGAATCCATTAGGATATATATTTGCAAATATTTAGTTTCACTCTGCTTTATCCCTTAGGCAATGTCATGCACGTATTGCTGCAAACAGAGTAGTGAAGCAAGAATGGAATGGCATTATCTTGCTAGTTACCAAGTCTGTCGGTTGTTCCTTGTCAGTTCCTCTCAATTCCTCTCAGGAAAGAGTCCTTTCTTCACTCTTTGCATTATCACTGTCACAAAACAGGCTCCTAGTCATTTCCTGCTTGAGATACCTTTATCAAAGTTCTTGAGTGCAAACAATAGAAACTGATTCTCATGATTTAGGTAGAAAATGAATTTATTGAAAGACTGTTTGGTAGCTTACAGAATGACAAGGAAATTGGGAAAACCAGGCTAGGAAAATAAAAAAGTGAGTTTTCATAGCCAGAACCCCAGCCTGAGTCCTCACACATGAACAGGCCAAGGAAGACACTGTTCTCTGGCCAAACTGCATGGCTGCCCCTACGACTAGCTGTGGCAGTTTCGTCCATCACTAAAATAAATTCTTCACAGTTGCTGCTTCTTTGCACCACTAGTTCCAGATTCAAAATCCCAGGTGGTTGTGTCTGGCTGCCCAAACCTGGATTAAAAACAGGCCCATGCCCTAATTTCCAAGCTTCAGGGAAGGCAAGCATGTAGGCTTTTCAATCTCTGTAGTTGGATATAGTACCCACCTCCTGCTAAGATTCGATCTGTGGAGAATCATCCAAAAATAGGAAAGAAGGTCTAAATCAGGGCAGCCACAGAAATGCAGGTGTCCTCTTGAATATAACCAGCTTACCTCCTGGCTCTACCATTCATTTCTGAATTTTATATGAAGCATTGTGCTAGACATGGGCTGGGTACTAATGATGGAAAAACCAAGAGTGCAAGTACCTGATTAGGGTTTTCCCAATTACATCTATTATGGTATTCCTCCCCCTAGACACTACAGAAGTTTCCAATTAACCTAGAAATCAAAAATATTCTATCAATTTATATACATTACACATACAACCTTTTCTCATTAGCTAACATAAATACTCTTTTCCAACTATGATAATTAACTTACAATTTATGTACTTTCCTATGTTCATTCTCTGCAAAACCAGTTATCATCCCACGTACCTCTCCATTGCCCATGCCTAAAGTCATCTTATTTTTAACCCCCAAGTAGCACCCCACTTCTATTCTTTGCTTGCTTTGTGACTGTACTCGAGAATCAATGAGAGTCATGAAGCTACTTGAAGGCACATTATTTATTATGAAATTTCATAGTGTTTATCTATATCAATTCACACCTGCACCTTCGTTCATAAATACTCTTTATGGATCTGTTTCTATTTTTAAATGTTTTTAACCTTTCCAGGTAGATTGTAAATTATTCCAAGACAAGGATCTTATCTGCTGCCATCTCCTCTGCCATATCTAACATGTTAAAAACAGAATATATACTATGTATTTGTGGAACAGCTGAGCAGATGTCTGGCCAGTTTCAGCTCTCACCACACACTTCCAAGGCATTTAAGATCTTGGAATTTAGGATCTGAAACTTTGTTTTGGCCTTTTCAATAGTCTGTAACTCCAGGTAAATTCTGCTGATCATTGTACAAAGTACGAGCTTCACATCACAATGAGAACCAGTCAAGAATAACCTGCTATGAATTCACTGCCATCACTAGAGATTTACCTGACACGAGTGCCCGGGTGATGCCAGTGATGTCATCTTCATGGAGGAAAAATGCTTCATTAGAAATCAAAAGAGTAAATTTCTGTACTACACCATATAATCCTTTCATGCTTTGCAAATCTAAAACTGAAAAGAAATGGGGCTCATTTAAGAATCTGCTTATTTTGTCATTGTCACAGACTGACATTAATTGGATAGTGAATTTGCAGAAATCCCTTGTGAATGCAAACAAAATGTGCCTTTTGTGATTTAAGCAAAAAACAGATGCCTGTTTCTCACACAAAGTTCCTTTCCTATGTTGTCAGAGCAATACTTTTTGACAGAGTAAGTTTTGGCAGATGGCATTACAATTCAGATAAAGTGTAATAGGCTTCCAAGTGCATCCACATTTTCTTGTCACGTGAATGCCAGAAAAATGTTTAAAGTTTCTAATGTTTCTGAATGTCCTCATTATTGCATAAATATCAAAGATTAAATTATGACTCTAATGTTAGCTAAGATACGTGTGTTGATATCTTTCTGTCCAACCAAAGCTGACATTCACTGTATCACACAACAAGGGAATGCAGTATGAAAGGATTTGAAAATATTGAACTTAGACTCCGACTGAAGAGCAATGTGAAAAGTATTTCAGAGTCATGGGGCATTCCTCAAAAAAGATGGATACACACATGCCAAATCTTTCCCTTCATATTTTCTTACCAACATTTAGAACAGTGCGAGTCCCAAGAAAGGCTGTCCAGAAAGGAATCTTTTAAAGTCCAAGGGACTCTAGGACTACCACCTCCCACCCTCATCAAAAATAACTTTAGTTGTGACATTGCACTTTAAGCAATTAAATAGTATCCCCTACAAGGAAGAAATGGCAATGCACTCTAGTATTCTCACCCAGAAAAATCCCATGGAGAGGAGCCTGGCAGGATATGACTGAGCACACAAATAGGGTTGTTAGGAGGATCAAAGGATGATACTTACAGCACTAAGCACAGTGTCTTATACATATTCTCTCTGTATTGTATAATTATAGCTAATTTTAGTGCATTGATGACGCTTAATAACTGAGATAAGGCTGGAAGTGTTATAACTTTGGCTACAAAAAATTTTCAAGACAACATCCTGAGATACGAAGATAGGAACATAAATAGCATTGAAATTAAATGCCATTTTTTCAGTTCAGTTCAGTTAAGTTGCTCAGTCGTGTCCGACTCTTTGCAACCCCATGAATCGCAGCACGCCAGGCCTCCCTGTCCATCACCATCTCCCGGAGTTCACTCACNAGTCGGACACGACTGAGCGACTGAACTGAACTGAACTGAAGGCCCTGAAAGGTGTAATGGAAATTGTTAGATTTCATTAAAACTTGCTTTTCCTAAACTTCTGAGCACATAACCTTTTAAAAAGAAAAATCCTTTAAGCATATTTTGGGAGATGCTATCTTATAGCCTCCTTTAAGATCTGGAGTATTAATGTATCTGTGG
Source organism: Oreotragus oreotragus (assembly GCA_006410675.1). Classification (NCBI taxonomy): domain Eukaryota; kingdom Metazoa; phylum Chordata; class Mammalia; order Artiodactyla; family Bovidae; genus Oreotragus; species Oreotragus oreotragus. The sequence continues at coordinate 95,698 of SJYX01007980.1, read as the reverse complement.
AATTGAATTCAACTCAGAACACATCAAGGAAAATGTCCACAAAAACCAGCTATCAATTAACTATACATTCATTGCGGGAAGAAAATGTATTATAACATATAAGGATAATAGACCTCACATAGTAAAAGAGTAAATTGTGGCAAATTACTTTTATTCAAAATTTGACAGTGTTTAAAGTCATTTAAATAGAAAGAGCAATACACAGGTTTTGATATGTAACATGTTCTTTACCTGAATTCAAAGATGTTTCAAATAAGACTGTGTCATACTATAGGTAGACTAGACTCATGCTACACTACCCCAAAGAACAAATACTCTTTAGACTGATGTCCTCCCAATAGTTTCTGGGCAGTCTTTCTGTTGAAGTGATCATATAAAATTGGTGGCAACCTGCAACGATCATATTGGTTTTCTGCTAAACTGAAGGCAGCAGGGTTCAATGAGCCTACACTAAATGATCAGATTGCACTTTTTTTTTCCAGGATAGCATTTTCTTAACTCTTCAACAAAGCACAGAATTTTCGGAATCTGAAGTAAAATGCAATTACATATACCTTATATAATTTGAAATGTTCTATCTACCTGTACTAACTACAGTGTCAAATTATGGAATGTCAGTCACAAATGTTTCCAAACTTCCCACAGCTGTGCACTAGATGGCAAATACAATGGAAATTTAAAAACCCTACCTATCCTACAGAGCAGAAGATTTAGCTTAATAATATGCCTCTGTGGCCTGAGAAAGACATGCTCTAAAGCTATGTGGGAGAGTCCTTGTTCCAATGAGGAAGGGTTTACCTTTACTCAGGGGACTGGCCATATGATCCCTGGTAGCCTTTTAATTCTGCCTAAACACCTACAAGAAATTTAAGTACTTGAGAAGGATTATGACAGTTAATTTTCCTGGGTGCATTTAGATTACCTTATGCTGTACTCACATTTAAGATTCACAGTGCAATCACAAACCCAGATTCAACCTTTGAACATTCTCCATGACATGGAAAAAAAAAACAACACACTCTCACTCTTCAACACATCTACCTACATATCTCTTTCAGAGCGTCTACCAATGCCAAATAATCTTTGCCCAGAGATGTAGAAATAGCAGGCTTTTTGAAGGAACTGAGAGTCACATGGCAAATGAGGGAAAGCTGTATCCTGAAGCATGCACTGCCAGCAGCATTATCACAGGTGCTTGGCCGATATGGTCTCCCTCCACTTTGTCTCAGACTGCACTTAAGACTCAGATGGAACACACTGGAATCACTGAGTACACGGGGCCAAGTAGGAAGAATTCAAATGCCCAAGCATGCCTATGAAAATATGAGTCAGATAATACTCGGTTCTAATTTTTCTGCCAATTATCTTCTTTTCGACTTATAAAATCTGGAAATCCTAGGCAACAATCAAATATTTATCATAAATAGAGCTGCTCTATTTGTTTATTCTTTAAAAACTTACTGCCCATGTTAAGGACTTCCCAAGTAAATAGCCAAATAACTGAAGATTATTTAACTTTGGAGCTCAGCAAAGAAAATTTTAAATATCAAAAAGAAAAATATGCAAATAAAATGCCCTTACCTTACAGAAATTAAAAATCATAGTTTACTGTTTTTCATTTACAGGTAAATTTCAGAACAGTCCTTAAAGAGATCCCATGAGATGATGTACAGAGAGATGATGGAGAATTTGGAAGCAGCAGAAAAATGCATGAATTATTGTAGTGACTAGGGCTAGTGTCATTTGTTAGAAATGGTAAGCATCAGTCTGTTATCACACTAAATAAATCTGAAGTTTTTTCCAAAAAGTGCTACAAGAGTATATGATTTCATTTATGACTACTCAGCATGAAATCAATTATTCAGTTGAGTATTAAGAACATGAAGGAGGATTTTGTGTCCTAAAAGCATTCATTAACAGTCAGATTAATACAAAGAGATTCAACATCACACCTTTGGAAACTTAAACAGAACTATTTCGTGAATTCAAGACTTGTAGGTATTTTCAATATGCGACTTTTATTTCAGGGAAATCAATGTTTATTTACCATTCCTTGAATATTCTCAAATAACGAGAGTAGTTTTACATCTACTGAACATGTAAAAATGTGCAAGTTGCTTTACTGAATCCCAAGAATGACATCTTGTAGGAATTAACATAGTAAGGCACCACAGAAATTTACACATCTTTACAATTAAGACAATTGTTCTATCCTTTGATTTGTGATTTTCAGACTTCTTTATTCACTCCCAATTTAACAGCTTTATTAATAACACTGTAAGTAAGCTCTATGCAAGGAGATCCAACCAGTCCATTCTAAAGGAGATCAGTCCTGGGTGTTCTTTGGAAGGAGTGATGCTAAAGCTGAAACTCCAGTACTTTGGCCACCTCATGTGAAGAGTTGACTCACTGGAAAAGACTCTGATGCTGGGAGGGATTGGGGGGCAGGAGGAGAAGGGGACGACCGAGGATGAGATGGCTGGATGGCATCACAGACTCGATGGACGTGAGTTTGAGTGAACTCCAGGAGTTGGTGATGGACAGGGAGGCCTGGCGTGCTACAATTCATGGGGTCGTAAAGAGTCAGACACGATGGAGCGATTGAACTGAACTGAACTGAATGATATATACAACTTTAAAAACCTGTCCTACTTCCTTGGGTATAACTCACAATGCTAGAGTCACCACACTTCACTTGCACAACACTGAGAAAAATCAAAGCACTTTTTAAATTTGTCACTTTCCAACACTCCTGAAAAATGAAGACAGTATTACCCCTATTTTAAAGATAAAAATGGAAGTGCAGGAAGCACAAAGAGGATTTCTAGTAATGTCCTAGTTTCTTGAATTAGGTGGTAATGTGTTCAGTTTGCAAAAGTTCATCAAGCTACATACACTTATGATTTTTATATTCCTCTATATGTTGTTATACTCCAGTAAATAGCTCAAAGAAGTAAAAAGCTGGAGACAGGTTCCAAAACATCCAGTGACTTGCCAAAAGTCGGTGGTAGAGGCTGGCTCACATGCAAACCATGTGATTCCTAAGCAGTCCTCAGTGCTCTACATCAAGCTGCCCATGTTAATCATTTCCTTTCACTCAATCTCTTATTTTTCCTTTGATCATTAACAAATAAAGCATTCTGCCTCATCATTGGACTATGCCTGGAAAACATGCTTAAAAAAAATTTCTCTTTGATGATAGTATACATGTTTCAATGCCATTCTCCCAAATCATCCCACCCTCTCCTTCTCCCACAGAGTCCAAAAGTCTGTTCTATATATCTGTGTCTCTTTTGCTATCTCGCATACAGGTTTATCATTGAAACATGTATACTATCATGTAAGAAACGAATCACCAGTCTAGGTTCGATACAGGATACAGGATGCTTGGCGCTGGTGCACTGGGATGACCCAGAGAGATGATATGGGGAGGGTGGTTCAGAATTGGGAACTCATGTACACCTGTGGCAGATTCATGTCAATGTATGGCAAAAACCAATACAGTATTGTAAAGTAAAAAAAAGAAATTTAAAAAATTAAAAACTAAAACAAAAAAGAAAAAGAAAAAAAAACTTTCTCTTGATGTCAATGCAATCTTACACACATTAAGTAATATATATATTCCTACAACACCCAAGCCTCATCCTAGCTAGCAGATCCAAATCCATTTCACTAATCAATAACCAGGCTTTGGTTGTCTGACTGCAACCCTTATAAACAGTTACTGCATTATGTACAATTATGTTTTAATGATAATCAATAGTTAATATAATTTATCTCCTTATCTAAACTATAATGCTCAAAATCCTTCAAGCGAAGCTTCGATAGTACACGAAATGAGAACTTCCAGATGTATAAGCAGGATTTAGAAAAAGGCAGAGGAACCAGAGGTCAACTGCCAACAGCCACTGGATCATAGAAAAAGTAAAGGAATTCCAGAAAAACATCTGCTTCTGCTTCACTAACTACACTAAAGCCTTTGACTGTGTGGATCACAACAATTTGTGGACAGTTCTTAAAGAGATGGGAATTGCAGACCACCTCATCTGCCACCTGAGAAAACAGTATGCAGGTCAAGAAGCAACAGTTAGAACCAGACATGGAACAGACTGGTTCCAAATTGGGAAAGGAGTACATCAAGGGTGTATATTGTCACCCTGCTTATTTAACTTATATGCAGAGTACATCATGTAAGATGCCGGGCTGGATGAAGCACAAGCTGGAATCGAGATTGCTGGGAGAAATACCAATAACTTCGATACCACCCTTATGGCAGAAAGCAAAGAGGAACTAAATAGCCTCTTGATGAAGGTGAAAAAGGAGAGTGAAAAAAAACTGAGAGAAACCTCAACATTCAAAAACTAAGACTGTGGCATCTGGTCCCATCATCTCATGGCAAATAGATTGGGAAAAAAATGGAAACAGTGGCACATTTTCCTGGGCTCCAAAATCATTGCAGATGGTGACTGCAGCCACTAAATTAAGACACTTGCTCCTTGGAAGAAAAGCTATGACAAATCTAGACAATGTATTAAAAAGTAGAGACACCACTTTGCAGACAAAGGTCTGTCTAGTCAAAGCTATGGTTTTTTCAGTAGTCCTCTACAGATGTGAGAGTTGGATCACAAAGAAGGCTGAGCACTTAAGAACTGATGCTTTCAAATTGTGGTGCTACAGAAGACTCTTGAGAGTCCCTTAAACAGCAAGGAGATCAAACCAGTCAATCCTAAAGGAAATCAACCTTGAATATTCCTTGGAAGACTGATGCTGAAGCTCCAATATTTTGGGCACCAGATGTGAAGAGCTGACTCATTGGAAAAGACCCTGATTCTGGGAAAGACTGGGCAGGAGGAGAAGGGGGCAACAGAGGATGAGATGGTTGCATGGCATCACTGACTCAATGGACATGAGTTTGAGCAAACCCTGGGGATAGTGAAGGACAGGGAAGCATGGCCTGCAGCAGTCCATGGGGTTGCAGAGAGTCGGACACAACTTGGAGACTGAACAACAATAACCACATAGTTATTTTTAATATTTTTCCTTTACTTTTATATTAGAGTTAAGTGGTTTATGTGCCTGTGTTACAGTATTAGAGTATATATTTACCATTACTACTAAGTTTATATACTTTCATGTTTTCCTGTTGCTAACTAGTGTTTTTTCATTCAACTTGAAAAATTCTTCTCACATTTCTTATAAGACAGGTGATGAATTCACTCAGTTTTTATTTGTCCAGGAAAGTCTACCCCTCCTTCATTTTCTGAAGGACAGCTTTGCTAGATATGGTATTCTTGCTTGACATTTTTTGTTTGTTTGTTTGTTTGTTTTAGCCCCTGGAATATATCATTCCACTTTCTCCTGGATTACAAAGTTTCTGGTGAGAAATTTATTAGCCTTATGGGGAGGGGGCTAGGGGTGGAGGGCGGGGGAGGCAGCAGTGGCTCAAGTTGCTTTTCTCTTGCTGCTTTCAAAATTCTTTGACTTTTGACAATTTGATTATAACATGTCCTGGTGAAGACCTCTTGATGTTCAGCCTACTAAAGGTACTTTGAATATTATGGGTCATTTCTTTCCTATGATTTGGAAAGTTTTCTATCATTCTTTTAGTAAGCTTTCTGCCCCTTTCTCATTTTCTGCTTTCCATGGGACTCCCACTCAGAAGGTTCTAACATTGGAGAACTTATGACAATTTTATGTTCACTTTCTACTTAACCATGGTACCCCTCTCCCAATATAAATAGGAACCAAGATCCTGGGTAAACTGCATCGTCTTGTGGCAGAAATAAGAAAATGGCATTACATTTCTTCTGCTTTAGTAAGGTCATACAGATAACACACTGACCATTTATCCATCAGTGGTTAACTCCCTACCTGGCAGTTATGTCCATGTATTTCCTCTCTCTTTTTTTCCTAGTCTTTTCCAAATGTTCCTGTCCTTAGGAAAAAAGCACTCTCCAGAACTAATTTCTCCCAATTTGTGTGTCTAAAAAGCAAATGCACCCAACCTGCCCAGCTTCCCTGGTGGCCCAGATGGTAAAGAATCCACCAGCAATGCAAGAGACCTGGGTTCGACCCCTGGGTTGGGAAGATCCCCTAGAGGAGGGCATAGCAACCCACTCCAGTATTCTTGCCTGGAGAATTCCCATGGACAGAGGAGCCTGGTAGGCTACAGTCCAAGGGGTCACAAAGAGTCAGACATGACTGAGCGACTAAGCACAAGCAAGGAAATGGAAAAACTTTACAGAAAATTAGTCATAAGAATTAATGTCCATCTAGTCAAAGATATGGTTTTTCCAGTAGTCATGTATGGATGTGAGAGTTGAACCACAGAGAAAGCTGAGTGCTGAAGAATTGATGCTTTTGAACTGTGGTGTTGGAGAAGACTCTTGAGAGTCCCTTACACAGCAAGGAGATCCAACCAGTCAATCCTAAAGGAAATAAGTCCTGAATATTCATTGGAAGGACTGATGCTGAAGCTCCAATACTTTGGCCACCTGATGCAAAGAAATGACTCACTGGAAAAGACCCTAGTGCTGGGAAAGATTGAAGGCAAGAGGAGAAGGGGATGACAGATGATGAATTGGTCGCATGGCATCACCAACTCATGGGACATGAGTTTGAGTAAGCTCCAGGAGTTGGCGATGGACAGGGAAGCCTGGCGTGCTGCAGCCCATGGGGTAGCGAAGAATTGGACCCGACTGAGTGACTAAACTGAACTGAATGCAATTAGTCTCTAACCAATTCAAAGTTAGTGACTCGTAAGGCTGGATACTGGTTAGGTGGTGGCGAATATTTGATAACACCATATGTCAAATGAGGCTAGAGTTCAGAGAAATAGAGGAACAGTTCAGGATATATGTATATGATGACTTTTATTTAAACAGCTTTGGAGCCCAATCCTGCAAGAGACACAATCAAACTAGAGCTAGCCATTCTCTGCCTGCAGCCTTCAATCTAGATTGAGTCACATAATTTGAAGCTTTTCAGGGCTGTAAATATCAACAGCCTCTGCACCTCAAATTGAGGTGATTATAAGCAGTAACTCACAGAAGTAGCTGTCTTAGCAGGAGATAAGACCACAGCCCCAAGCTGTTTTAAGAGTTCTCTTCAGGACAAGGAAGAAAACCAGCCAGCAAAAATCAGATTAAGAATGCTGCCTACCTCAAGGTGGCTGGCTATTAATTTAAAAGCTAAAAGAAAAAGGGCTGAGCACAGAGGCTGGTAAGCAGACAAATTTTCAAGCTTAGAAACTATCTCTAGATGTGGCTTCCCCCACCATAGAGCTTACTAAAAGCAAAAATAGCAAAAATCTTTTAAGTTTTTGAGGGAATAATACCATCGTAGGAACCCTTGGACTGTTCTGCAGGAGCTAGGAAATATTAAATCTCTATAATAATTCATGGCCCCAAACCCTCATCCACAGAATGTTAGCTATGAAGGTTGTGTGTTTCCCAATTTAACATTTGTTTAATAAACAACTAAAGTATTAATGACTTAGGAATCCAACATTCCATGTGCTACCCAAATCTCCGAGATTGCTCTTCTGACAAAGGTGTAATTCCTTTAATAAATGCCTGTGATGAGCATCTCATATTAGGTTTTGGAATAGAAAATGAGTGGGATACGCTCCCTGTCTTCACCTTTCTCAAAGAGAGAGAGATAGAAAACAGATGATATTAACATAACCTTTAGAACTCAACAGAAGTCCCATTTTTTCCATAGTGTACCATATTCTTTCTCTCTCTATTGTTTTTTTCTTTTTCTTACCTGCCCATGAAGTCCTTTCCAGTCTGTCTTGTTACATCTGGTCCTTCTGAGTTTTCTAACTCTCACCTCTCACTGTAGAACTTGGTGAATCACAGCAGTTTTAAAACCATCTAAGTTGTATATCTATTAGATTGCTGAGTATAATATGCTTATTTTTAACACTGATAAAGTAGCTTTCAGGTTCTTCTTCACCTTTTTTTCTGTGAAAAATTTTGCTTTTTCTAGCACCATAAATCTAAGACAGATTTGTCTTTTCTTTTCAGGTATTAGTTCCAAGTGACAATAATCAATTGACCTTTGAGGAAAAACAGATTTTTTAATCACTGCAGTTTTATTAAAAGAAAAATGCCACCATCTCAAAGGAATTTTCTAATGAAAATATTATTATTAACTTAATTAAACTTATTTCAAACTATATTTTTAGTTCTGATGTGGTTTTGATTTGCAAACTAAAGAAATAATTTCAAATATGCTTATTAACTTTATATAGTAAAGAGCCATACTGTAACATTTTATAAAGAGTAATTTATATGTATATTAATTAAGAATTATAAGCACACATAACTGTTTCTTTTCAGGCAGTTTTCTTTATGAACTCCAGTTGCATCCCTTTGTATTATGCAAAGTATCTTCTTCATAAATCAAGTCCCTTCTCCCATTGCTGAATATCAGAATTCTTATTCTGAAGACTTCAAGCCAACTTTACACAGGAAGAAAATAATAGCTAGGATCCCCTACTTAATAATTTTTCAGTCCTCATTTTTCACACCCAGTTTTATAAGTTCTTTCCCATACTTGAAATAATTTTGAAAAATCTTCTTCTTCAAATATTTATGAGGCAAAAAGGCTAATGATTTTTTACCTGCCACACACTCTAAATATGGACCCATCGTTACTCCATTGAGTCCTACCGTCCCTACTATTATAGTTACTACTGATGATGACGACAGGGCAACAACACCATCGAGAGCAGTCATAGTAAAGCCTCGCAGTTATTGAGCACCAAGCAGGTCAGGCGCTCTACATTTCTATTCCTTATAACATCATGCAGGATAAGGAAACTGAGGTTTAGCTAAGAAAACCCAAAATTCAAGTCAGATTTATCTGATTCCAAAGCCTACAGTAATTCTATCAAATATATTTGCTTAAATATTGACACATGATTTTAGTTTAGTGCTAGCATAGCAAGGTTGGTATTTGTAAACTACAACTCATATATAAGAAAAGATTTTTATTTTAATTTTATGTAACCTCATTTGCATTGTCTCCTTCATTATTGTTAATGGAGGGTGAAGAAATTTAAACTTTCCAATTAAAGATGGTCTTTTTTTGTTTGTTTGTTTTTCTTGTCCCTTTTAATTCAAAACATTTATTTGGGAGACGGCAGGTCAGAGAAGGCAACGGCACCCCACTCCAGTACTTAGCCTGGAAAATCCCATGGATGGAGGAGCCTGGTGGGCTGCAGTCCATGGGGTCACTAAGAGTCAGACACGACTGAGCGACTTCACCTTTCAGTTTTCACTTTCATGCATTGGAGAAGGAAATGGCAACCTACTCCAGTGTTCTTGCCTGGAGAATCCCAGGGATGGGGGAGCCTGTGACTGCCGTCTATGGGGTCGCACAGAGTCGGACACAACTGAAGTGACTTAGCAACAGCAGCAGCAGGGTGTCAATAGCCTGTTAATATTAATTAGGTTCAGATTTCCTATCAGTTTTTTTCCCCAGTAGGTCTCTCCTCTCTTGGATCCAAGGTAGTAGATGAACATGTATCTCTATGGCAACAAGGGCTGGTCTGTGGTAGGCCTGCTGTTCTCTGCTGCAGGATGCCTTGGGAAAAGTGAAAATGTTAGTCACTCAGTCATGTCTGATTCTTTGTGACCCTGTGGACTGTAGCTCACCGGACTCCCCTGTCCACAGGATTTTCCAGGCAAGAAAACGGGAGTCAGCAGCCATTTTCTTCTCCAGAGACTCTTCCCAACCCATGGATCAAACCAGGGTCTCCTGCATTGCAGACATAGTTTTTTACTGTCTGAGTCACCAGGGAAGCCCAGGATGGCTTATACGGTCCTTGCCTTTGTCTAGAGCTCCAAGAACTCTACACCCTGAATCCTTTCTCCCAGGGCTTTGCACCAACAAGCCCTACTCCCAACCTTGTGACATGGAGGTTATTAAATCTCCTAAAATACATGATTGCTTAAATAGATGGAGAGTTACACACGGGGAAATGTGGAATAGGAAAGTATGTTAATATGTTTTAAAAACTATTGTCATTGCTTATTCTTGCTGTCTGTACTAGATGCCCTGTGTATATCAGAGTTGATTCTGAAAGTTTTAGAGAATCTCGGGCTATGTATGAAATGTAGCCTAACACCTTGGCCCAATTATCATAAAATGATGTTTTAACTAGTGATGCTTTCTGAACAAATCAGTATTCTCGATGTTTTTTGCCTCTAAAGGACATTACAGGTTAGAAATTATGTGATTCCCTCCTCTAGACCATGTGGCCCTCTAGAGCTCCCTGTGTACTTTGTCTGCACGTACCACTGCTGTTGAATAGTTTGAATTTTTACATGTAGAGTCTTACAAAAGTGGCTAAGTCCTACATCATATCATATTGTCACAGCTCACATGATTTACACACAGTCCAGTTGTTACCATGGGTACAAATCATAGCTCCTCTTGGACCTTTAATGTTTCCTGAAAGCCTGGCATGTGAGTTAGAAACGCCTGCAGGGCAGCCTAATTTGTGGGATTGACTGGCTCTTTACATGCCAAGTAACCCAAACTGAGACAGACTTTGACAGCTTTATACGGGTAATATTTTTCACTGAATTGAAGTGCTCTCCAAGAATTTCCCCCATGTTTTGGGCATCTCGATACCTTGCAGACACAGCAGGCATCATGTTTTCTGTTCCTGGGCTTTTTATATTTTGCAGTTTTACTTACTGTGGACAACATTAGGAAATCTCACCCTCAGCTCTCTTCCATGTTCCTTTGTTTCCTTCTGCCAGGAAACAAAGCAGTAATGTAGTTCATGCTCTTCATTCCAAATCCTCTACTTGTTTTTAATGTTACTATAGCATACCTCACTACCACATTTTATATCACGCAGGATTTTATGTCTCATTAGGAAGTGATTTTGCTTCTCTGTTTCTCATATCTAATCCAGTCCTTCCACCTGAGAACACTGTGAAGATGGGACAAACCTGGATAGGTAAAGATTTGTATAAATCACAGCACCCAAATCACTGGAAAAAAAATATTTTGCCCTCTTTTGTTCTGGAAGCTTACTGATAGAAGTCATTGCCCTTTTGTGTGGGGAGGTCAGGAAATTCAGGATTTGTTCTAAAACTACCCCTTCCCTCTCTGAGTAAAATGCTGTATTTGAAGTGAATGCCTCGGATGCCAGCACAGTGTATATTAATAGACACTTTGTTGCTTTTTTAATACTTGCAGTGTTATTATGATTCACAATTCATTTCAATATAGCTGAAGGTGTACTTGTGACATTTATACCATTCACATCCCTCAAATTTATAGATGCTTATGTCCTCTTAAGTTACCATTCTCTACACTACATTGCCAAGATGCAGGGGTTGGGGTGGGGCATGTGATTCCAACAGCTCTGCTAGAGGATACAGCTAAAATAGTTTCCACAGGAAATCATTTTGGTAAGGAGCATTTGGACAATCCTACGCACACATCTGGCTATGTAAATATAATTAATGTCTGTATTTTGGCATTTCTGTCATTAAATCTTAATAGGCAGCATTAGTGCCTTGGTTTAATTCAGAACAGGAAATCAGACACCTTATTGTTTCAGTCACATACTGAATAGTCAACCTCCTCTTCCTATGTCACAGAGAAAGTATTTCCCTGCTTTATCTTTCATTACCTTTGACATTCTGTGATCTATCTGTGATAAGTACTGCTGAGAACTACACATTTTCTCTACCTGGAACAAGTATAAAGCAGAGCACTATGGGCTTGGTCAGTTTGCCTATTCTGTTAATATTTAAAAGCATTCCACAACACAGAGAGAAATTACGGAAGGTACCCATGCTTCCTTTCTCTCCCCAAAAGACATTGACAGTATTTTATCGATTTTTTCTTTTTAAGTGTGCTTTTCAAAAATGTCCATGAACTGATTCTTTGTTCTGCCAGAAAAACTCAGAGCTCAGGCAAACCAGGTAAAGTAGAGCACCTATGGCAACACTGTGTCACCCCAATTTGACAGATGTCCAGCTTACTTGTCTATGAAGCATGAACGCCTTGTAGAATCCATGAGTGTCATGGCAAAAACAAAATTGATGTTAGTGTTTAATGGCACGTAGAACTGTCATGATGCTTCTTGCCCCACTGTTGTGGGAGATGCTCCAGACAGTACCATCATGCAGAGCTGGCGTGTCTTTCTGCACATTTTAGTTAGCATCCCTGGGTTTGTGCCCAGTCTGATTTGTTTCACTGGTCAAAGTGGCATTTTAATTAAACAGTGTTCTGCGGCTGCATATTAAGTAGAAAATGAAATTAGGGCATATTCCTATGTAGAATTCAGCTCATCTAATATAATAAACAAAGGTAAACTTTAAATTTCATTTTTCCAAGTCCTTACTGCATTGATGTTCAATAATTAGTCGTCCCTAGAGACTTTCATGCATTGGAGAAGGAAATGGCAACCCACTCCAGTCTTCTTGCCCAGAGGATCCCAGGGACGGGGGAGCCTGGTGGGCTGCCATCTCTGGAGTCGCACAGAGTCGGACACGACTGAAGCGAATTAGCAGCAGCAGCAGCAGCAGCAGAGATTTTAAACAGTAGAATGTTCTTGTATATAGTCAATTCATTAAATTTAAAAAGACTGCCCTGCTAGAGCAATGACATCCATTGTATGAATTCTCCCCAGAATACTCAATTGACAAATGTGTTGATGACTTGTTGCATTAGGATTATTTAAATCAGTCATAATGAATTATACCCATGAAATGTAACATCCTATGATTCCAAGCTTTTCACAAATCACCTAAGGCTTTAGGTAGAGTGAGATATGCACACACTTCTCCCAGTAGCGTATATATAAATTATAATGAATTAATAATTAGTGAAAATATTTGTTTAAAGACTGGCTTTGCCTGAAGCCATCAGCTCCATGGATGTTGAGACATATCCCTATAGCCTCACAACCTAGTTTGTTGCCTCCCTCAAAGCAGATGAGCAATAACTTTTCTTGAATAAAAAAAAAAAAAGAGGTTCATAAGTGTATTACACTATAAGAGATATATTAAGTAATACCATCAGTGATAAATTGAAATTTCTCTTAATTTAATATATCCGGATCTTATCAAGAACGTTTTCAACCACAAAACCATCATATACTATTGAAAACCTATCATTTTGGGGGCATAAGAAAATAGCAGTCACAACAGCCATCAGAACCATGGCAAGATGTGGCTATTTATCTCAGCCATTTCTCCTAAATCTTTAAGATCTTCATTGATAAGACAAAGTGGAGAATTAAAGCAATTTTTAAAAGTTTTTCTTTCTAATAACCTATCCAGGTCTTCATCTTGACTCCATGGAAAGCGATGGTTAAACAATTTTTAAATTTTTCATTATTGATCAATACTTACTTTGAGTCAATAAATAAAATATAGGCACTGTGCATTATAGAAGAGCATGTTATATGCTTAAGTCTTAGTCATTGCACCCATCTGACCTCCCCAGTTGGAGGTGCCACACTGAGAAAAGTGTAGCATAGACTGACCTCTTTATGGGGGAAATAGGACAACCTAAGGAAGAAGAAGGTTTTCAGTCTGCAGCCTCCTACTCTAGAGCCAACTTCTTCTGCAAGCTTTCCCTCTTACAAGCCCATAGACCAAGATTTAGGTACTGCTCTGTCTCTAAACAAGACCTTGCATCTTGAAGCAAAATCTCATTCTTGCTCCCACAAAGGCAGCAAAACTTGGATAGATTGTCCCCTGTGTGTGTGTATGTGTGTGCTTAGTCGCTCAGTCGTGTCTGATTCCTTGTGACCCCATGGACTGTAGCCTGCCAGGCTCCTCTGTTCTACTGCTGCAAAAAATACCTGTTTTCATTTTCCAGATTTTTATAGGCTCCCTGCTGCAGTGACTTTACATTCCAAATGCCCAGTGTCCATAATAGCACTAAGGCTGTTAGAATTATATGGAATGGCAGAGTCCCAGAGTGAATGGAACCCACCTCTGCAGCCTCCATAATGCCCAAAGGTCCTTTTCACAGAAGCCTATGGTATTAGTTCTCTAGAGTCTCTGTCAGCCTAAGACAAAGTGTCATTTGGAAAGACTTTGATCAAACCTGCCCTCTCCAGAGATCTGTGCCCTCCCCTCTGAATTATTAAATTCTAGTCTTCCCATAAGTCAGAGATTAATGTTTGCCCTGCCCCATAACTAACTCTTAAAACTTAGTTATTGCAGCTTTTTTTGATCACGATGCTCCTAAACTCCAGACCCACTGGATGTCCCAATGCAGAAGGTATGAGAACTGAGATAAATTAACCCCAAAACCCAGAAACCAGCATCCTAATGCTTCCTATACAGAAAGCATGCCATATTGTGTGACATTATAAATACATTTGTTTACCTACTGGGTCTTTGCACAATGAAATGTTAGTCTATAATTTTTCTAAAATTTGAGTTTTCTGAGTAATTAGCAATTTCATATACAATTAGGATCATTTGCCTTTTGTTTGTATTTAATTTGAGGGTTTTTCATAATAAAAAATAATAAAGAAACATTGACATGGACTACAAAGAACTTTTCTCAAAAATGTCTTTCTTTTTCTTATCCCTTCAACTTTATCATCTATGCCCATCTCTTACAGTTAAACAGTTTCTTTAGTTGGCGGTTCACCTTCTGGTGTACCTTTTCCAAAAGCATGGAAATCTTTTTATTTAGCAATACATTCCACAAGCCACCATATATTACATTATAGATATTTCCCTCATTAGTTTCACTGTTATATAGTACTACATCATGGGTGTATGTACCATGTTCATTTACCAGTCATCTTGCTTGGATATTTTGCTAGTAAAATAATACTGCAAGAAATAACCTTCTGTGTTTGATTTTATACATTGTTAAAGATGCAACTCTAAAGAAATTTCTTAGAGATTGTTGAGTCAAAGAGTAAAGTATTTCTGGTTGTGTTAGTTATTGCCAAGTTCCTCTCAATAAAAGTTGCACGATACTACCCATCCACCAGTACTGTAGGGCAGGGGTGCAATTCTTGCACAATCTTGCTTGCAGAATGTGTTGCCAAGCTTTTGAATTTTTGCTGATTTGATAGCTGAGAAATTGTATCTCAATATAGTGTTAATTTGTTAAAGGAATTTGGGCATCTTTTTTATACATTTTGTGAACTGTCTATTCCTAACTCTTACACATTTTTCTATCAAGTTAATGAACACAGGTTGTTTCCATATCTTGATTATTTTAAATAGTGCTGCAATGAATATAGTGGTGCCTATAACTTTTTGAATTAATATTTTTACTTTCTTCAGGTAAATACTCAGAAATGGAATTGCTGGAACCTGCAATAGCTCAATATTTAGTCTCTTGAGGATTCTCCAGACCATTTCTCTTAGTGGTTGTACCAATTTACATTATTACCAAAAACCCATGAGCTTTCACTATATATGTTACAAATATTTTCTCTCAGTTTATTATTTATCTTTTAATATTGATTATGGTGTTTCAGAGATTCTTTTTTTGCTTTTGTATAGTCAGATTCGTCAAGTTTGAGTCAGGTTAATACAGCCTTTACTCACACTCAATTTATAAATAACCCTTAGTACTCATATTATTTTTCTCTGGTACCACTTTTCATAAATTATATTTTGCTAAGAAGTTATCCATTTAATTTAGATTTTCAATTTTTTTAGCATAGGTTTGTGCAGACTTGTGTTTAGATTGCTTCCTTTTTGTCCCTCTTTTACTTTGTTGTATGTGAATATTAAAGTAGTGATTATTTTGCTGATTTTTAAAAGGAAACTATAAGCAAGGTGAAAAGACAGCCTTCTGAATGGGAGAAAATCATAGCAAATGAAGCAACTGACAAACAACTAATCTCAAAAATATACAAGCAACTTATACAGCTCAATTCCAGAGAATCCCAGGGACGGGGGAGCCTGGTGGGCTGCTGTCTATGGGGTCACACAGAGTCGGACACGACTGAAGTGACTTAGCAGCAGAACAAATAATTTCAAGATTTGTATGGAAATACAAAAAACCTCGAATAGCCAAAGCAATTTTGAGAAAGAAGAATGGAACTGGAGGAATCAACTTACCTGACTTCAGGCTCTACTACAAAGCCACAGTTATCAAGACAGTGTGGTACTGGCACAAAGACAGAAATATAGATCAATGGAACAAAATAGAAAGCCCAGAGATAAATCCACACACATACAAACACCTCATCTTTGACAAAGGAGGCAAGAACATACAATGGAGTGAAGACAATCTCTTTAACACGTGGTGCTGGGAAAACTGGTCAACCACTTGTAAAAGAATGAAATTAGATCACTTTCTAACACTACACACAAAAATTAACTCAAAATGGATTAAAGATCTAAACATAAGACCAGAAACTATAAAACTCCTAGAGGAGAACATAGGCAAAACACTCTCTGACATAAATCACAGCAGGATCCTCTATGATCCACCTCCCAGAATACTGGAAATAAAAGCAAATATAAACAAATGGGATCTAATTAAAATTAAAAGCTTCTGCACAACAAA